>JAMPIV010012459.1:0-84538 GCA_024509875.1 Oreohelix idahoensis
CTTGAACGTCCATAGTTTGTAGTAGAATTATGAAACACTCACGAAAAGGAGGGTTTCTATCAAATGAGATTTCTCCTGTGTCATTGTCCGAGTAATAAGTATATCATGCCCCTGTTCACTTGGACAGTGATCAAAACAATATGATGACGAGAATCGCTAACATGGGCTTGCCTCCCTGAGTTGTCGTTCACAGTCATGTTCACAGAGAAGGGAGAATTATTAAGCGCAGAGATCATGTTGCAATTCATAAGGTATATAAATGGTTTCATTAATGTTTCTCCATACAGTCTACGGTGATCTCAGGTTAACTTCCACGTTGCCCATATTCAACCGTGCAGGAGGAAAGTCAGTACATCTTACGTCGATACAAAAACTGTGACCCTAGCGATACGACGCACAAATGTCCCTTCTAGGTCGAATCGAACTGAGGTCATCAAAATACAGTGTCCTGGCAATACATGGATTCTGAATTATACATTGTAACGTACCTTCTAAGGAGAAGTTCTAATCACAAACTGATATGTAGAGATATCCTCTCCTTCTAGACAGAAAACCACTTCAATGAATGCATATTTTCGCTTAAAGAATCTACCATCCCTTTGAAAAATGCGTACCCGCCATTATCACGGTACATCGGAACTCATCACGACTTGTCAAGACAACTCATACTTCCGCTAGACCGGAATAACAAGAATCTAGTCCCTCCTACCCAGCCAAAATATACAATATAGGACTGATTCTACTTGTACTAATAATATGTAATACATATGAATTCAGGCCATAAACACAATAAGCAAATTAATATATTTTCTGGCCCTAAAAAATAAGTACAAACGTAAGAGCAATATCCGTGCGCTGGATCAATATCCAGAACGATTACTCCTATAATCAAAAGTGTGAATCAAACATGGATTCTCTCGCTTTTCCCCTAGACAGCATTTTCATACACAAATGAATGAATGTCTATATTTTTCCCATATTAAATAGCCATATCGATTTTTGTAATATGTGCGTCAAAATATGCACGCAACAGATTACCACACCCCTCGGGAAAAAAAAATGGTTAAATATCAATGAACCGCTAAGTATTGTTACAATCAATATATCATATATATTACATATGTGTACACATTTCAACATAGAAACAACTGTATCAAAGTTGTATAACAGTTATGAATCATGTGGGCATCTAGACAAAATATCTGCCATCACATTTTCTGACCCACGGATAGCTCGCACCGAAAAATGAAATGGCTGTAGAGCAATCGCGTATCGCGTTGATCTCGCGCTCTTCAGATTTTTACTCTGAATAGCCGTAAGAGCTTTCTGGTCAGTTTCCACAATGAAATGCGCGCCCAGAAGAAATCTTTGCAGTTTAAGGATTGACCAAACCATAGCCAATAATTCACGGTCTAGGACCGAGTAATTCTTCTCTGCGGCATTTAATTTCCGAGAAATATACATCACAGGATGCAGAGTTCCAGAGTACTCTTGCATTAGTGCAGCTCCAATCCCGGTGGATGAAGCGTCACTACGAAGAATAAATGTCTTATCCTTAGAAGGCAATACTAGGATAGGTGAAGTAGAAAACATAGTTTTAACCTTATCCAAAGAGGATTGACATTCTTGAGTCCAATGGACTACATTAGGAGACCCTTTCTTTAGCAAGGAAGAAAGAGGTGACATAATGGAGGACAGATTCGGGATGAATCGTCCATAAAATTGTATTAGACCTAAGAGACTTCGTACTTGCTTTTTAGTCTTAGGAATAGAAATGTTAAGTATCTTACTTGTATTATGGTCTTCTGTTTTTAGGAACCCATGACCAACACGGTGTCCTAAGAAAGATATTTCGCTAAAACCAATACATGCTTTCGATGGTTTCGCTGTCAGGTTATGCTCGCGTAAGATAGACAATAGTTCATTTATACCATTATAGTGATCGTTCCAAGTATCACTGAAAAGACAGATGTCATCAAGATACGCAATGACATCTGAGCGATGAGATAGGATTCGACGCATCATGCGTACAAATGTTGCAGGGGCGTTCATAAGACCGAAAGGCATGAAATTCCATTGGAATAGACCCCTAGGCGTCGAAAAAGCAGTAAACGGTTTGGCGTGTTCGGATAGTGGAACTTGCCAATATCCCTTAGACAAATCGAGTTTAGTAAAGAAGTGAGAATTCGATAGTCTCGTAAGTAGCTCTTCTAGTAAAGGCATAGGTTCAGCATCAAATTTAGTCACTTGATTCAATTTGCGATAATCCACGCAAAGACGTATGTTATTGTCTTTTTTTTTCGTACTATAACCATCGGCGAAGAATATGCTGATGTGGATGGTTCAATAATTTTTTAACTCTATCATCTCATCTAACTCTTTCTCTACCTGTGCTTGAAAATGTATCGGGATAGGATACGGTCTGACTCTTATAGGACTATGGTCAGTAAGAATAATGTCATGTTGAATGACATCAGTTTGACCAGGAATGTCAGTAAGGACATCCTGAAATTGTTCTAACATAGTAGAAACTTGTTTCTGCTCTCCTGGAGATAATTCTGGAGAAATTGCAACATCTTTCCATGATTCATTAGAGTGAAGAGGAATCATTGGAAAAGGTAAATTTACATCCGAGAAACTCGTTTCCTCATCCTGTATTACTGACAGAGATGAGTACTGTCCATGTTGGACTGGAAAATCGTCCGTTGCCTGGAAAACAGGTTGTAAATAATCAGGACGTTCATGGAATTCCGTGAGCATGTTGATGTGGAAGGTTTTACGCTTCCCGTCAATATCGACGATATAGTCAACATCGGAAACTTTTGATATTATATCGTACGGACCTTTCCAAGAAATGAGAAGTCTATTTTCCCTACAAGGTAGCAAGACAAATGCTTTGTCACCTGGACAAAGTTGTCGCAAACATCTCTTTTTTATTGGCAAATTCCCTTGCCTTCTGTTTCGCAAATTCAGAAGAAGCAGTTGCCAATTTGCATGCTTCAATAATCTTGTGTCTAAGTGCGATGACATATTCATAAGAGGATTTTGTGTCATCGACAATATTATCAGCAGTTTTAAGATCATGAAGTAAGGACATAGGACCTCGCGGTTTCGCGCCAAAGACAAGTTCAAAGGGAGAAAATCCTGTATGTTCGTTGGCGACCTCTCTATATGCAAAGAGAGCCGCGGGTAAAACCCTATCCCAATCCTGAGGATGATCTTCTGTTATCTTACCTAGTAGGTTTTTCAGAGTTCTATTCAAACGTTCCACCATCCCATTGGACATAGGATGATAAATACTACTCAGCGATCTCTCTATCTTCAGAGTCGACATTACTTGAGACATGGTATCCGATATGAGTTGGGTACCATGGTCGGATAATATTTCTGCTGGAAACCCCAGACGAGAAAATATTAACCAAAGAGCATCTGCGACATCAGCAGTAGTTATGCTCTTTAGAGGAACAGCCTCCGGCCAACGTGTGCACATATCAACACACGTCAAAATAAATTGGTGTCCTCTAGCAGACTTTATCTTAAATGGACCAATGATGTCTATCGCCATTTTTTGAAATGGCCGAATGGGAATGTCTGCAGCCTGAATAGGTGCATCATGGCGTGGACCTCTGGATTTAATCTCTTGACATACTTTACAAGATCGACAATAGATTCGTATGTCCTTATTCACAGCAGGCCAAAAGAAAGATTGAAGAACTCTAGCTTTAGTACGGGAAAAACCCATATGTCCAGCACACTGCGAATCATGAGCGTGCTGTAAGATTTTAACTCTCATATTTTTTAGGCACAAGGATTTGAGAATGAATGGACTTAGCGGAGTCTTGTACCATACGTACAAGTACGCCATTCTTCATCGTAATCCAAGATTTACGATTTGTATCCTTATTCGGATCACCTTTTGTTGCCAGAGTAAAGAATTTCTTTAGAGTAGGATCATCTTCCTGCTGTTTGATAAAGGAATCGTGGGAAATCTCCAAGGGATCATCTTGGATCTGCGCATCATTATCTTCAGAATGTGAAGATTGTGGCATATTAAGAGCTTGAGCCCTAGTGATTACTGCATTAGCAGATTGCATATTAACATTTTCCCAATTAGAAATTTGCTGTGGAGTGCATTCTTTCACTCCATGAATGCGACCGAGATTGTTGTGATCTACCTCGGTTATGGTTGTCTCTATAATTATTATTTCCTCTGTTATAACCCCTATTTGGGTTTGAATCATAATATTCATGATCATAATCATCACGCTCATTATACTGAGTATCCCTGTAATATTGGTTCTTTTCTCTCCATGAAGAACTTGGGTAGTTCCTATAGCTACTCCCCTTTCGAGAATGTCTAAAATTATGGGTACCCCTCGCGTGTCGAGGACTATCTGCCCGATTCCAGTTCTTCAAAGAAGAACTCTGATTTGAGTGGTTATCTTGGTTTTGATACTTATTCCAATTAACCTTTTTATCAAATTTATTTTTAGCTCCTTGGAATTTGTGTGAGTAATTCTGATTATATTCTGTTGCCGAAGCAACTGGCATACTCTCTTTAATGTTAGAGTTACTAAGAATCATGTCAGGGTGTGCCGTGGCATACTAGTCACAATATTCTTCCATTTGCTTTAATGTACTAGGTTTACGCTCATGTAAGAACTCTAGGAATGATTTATTTACAGAAGACATGACCTTGTCTCTTAGCAATAAATCCGTAAGACCATCAAATGTTTTCTCTGTTTTGGATAATTCAATCCATCGTGAAAGTGTAATTCGTGCTTTTGAGATAAATTCTGAGAATTCTACACCTACCTCAGGTCTCATTGTTTTAAACAAAAGACGATAACCTTCCTCAGACAGCTGATATCTCTTTATCAAAGCTGCCCTAATAGCATCATAATTATCCTTGTCGGCCTCTTCAACGAAATATAACTTACTCAGAGACTCCCCTTTTAGATTTTCAGACAACTGATTCACATACTGTGATTTGTCAACATTATGAGCTCGACAAGCCCGTTCAAATCTAGAAAGCCAAAATGTTATGTCATCACTGGTAGGGTTGAACGCTGGTACCTTGACCGTGTACACAAAGGGTCTACCATTACCACCAGATGCCTGATTAACATTACTCATATATGTCAATTTTAATTTCTCTAACTCAAATTCATGTTCTCTTATTGCTTTTCTCTCTTCAGCTTCTCTATCTAATCTTTTCTGTTCTGCAGCAGCTTCTAATTTCTTCTGTTCAGCATCAAATCTCCTTTCCTCCACTTGCATCTGCAATTTCTTTAGTTCAGCAGCAATATCAGCTTCTTTTTCTAATCTTTTTTCTTCAGCTAGAGCTTTTCTCTCTTCAGCAGCAGCTTTTTTCTCTTCAGCAGCAGCTTTTCTCTCTTCTGCAGCTAATGCTTTGTCATATTGAGCATCAGCCCATTGTTCTAAGTCTTTCCCAGTCTTATCAAGGGATTTTCCTTGTGCAATAAAATAATCTAATGTAGACATCTTGTCTTCTTAAATCAGAAACCTGAAAAAGTAAATAAATTACCTTATTTCACTTTAATGGGAGACAAGTCTATACCATAGACTTAGTCTTAGTGAAAAACTTGTATGGTTTATAATAACCAATGATAACTTGAGTACCTGTGGACAACAATAACTGTATCTCAAATACTGTGGGAGACAAGTCTTACAAAGGTCTTGTATACCTTAATATAATCAATGATCACTTGAGTACCTGTGGAAATTAATCATAAAGTACTGATCTGTACTATACTATAAGTGTATACTACTATACCTCCTATGTCATATGTCAACTAAAGACATTACAAAGGACAAACAAGAAAAGACAATATGAATACATTTGCAGAGATCAAATCAAATTAAAATAGGAGAAATGAAAAAAAAATGATCACAGAATCTGTGATGATAACTGCAATAAGATAACAAGACAAATAACGCCACAGTGTATAAACATAAGGGTGTAAAAAACTGAAATGAAAGGAAAGATGAGACCTACAATTATACAAACAAATCAAACAAAATAAAGAACAGGAAAAATGTTACAAATACAAATATGAACACAGTCGTCACAACTAACCAAATATTTGCAAACTATGTTGCATGCAAATTTCAATTAAGAAATTGCTCCCTATAGAACGCCAGAACAAGACCAATATCACTCGGTATTTCCTGTTCTAGTCACCTCCCATCCAGGCCCGCAACATATAAACACCTACACATATAAACAAATAACATGTAAACATAAATAGCATATAGCATACAATATAATTTATATCATGAATGGAATATGTTGCAGGTATAGTGTTGTAAAGCAGGCACAGTTTATTTTAATACTAATAACTTGCCACTTTATTGAGTAATAGATTTAATTTTAAACTATTACACAGTTCAAATTTTTTTCTTTGTTGAGCATATGAAGATCCAACGATGAAATATGCAATTTATGTTCAACAACACTGTGATTCTTCTGTACGTTGAGAAATGTCAACAATACTGCTCCAGATATTTTCTACACTTGATACAACTGTCCTGTGTAATACCGTCTGTACAGCGAAAAACTGTCAACAAGCGCTGACCTAGATACAGCATCCTATCGGTAATACAGGTCAAGCTGACATCGACTGTATAGCTGTCCTACTGGTGTTGATGTGGTCAAACAAATGTTCTTTCAACTGTAAACTGTGATTCTCAACACAAAACTGCGTAGGCTGGACCCAGGAATCTGGTTCACCACTGTAACCCCATACTGGCCACCACTGTAAAGTTTATTTTCAATCGCACGCTCTGTAAGTGTCAGTCTGTAAAGAAGTGTACAGAGTTGTTGAGATCAGGCATGCTCCAGTTTACCCAGCGGTAAATGGGTAACTCACCCTAGTCCTGAGTTAGGGAAGGCAAAGGCAGCTGTAAATAGTAGTTTCCCTCTAAGGCTCCAGGGGAAGCAGGCCCTAAACTTGGTCACTTCAACCGACGCAGGTTGGTGGATGTATGGAGTAGAAGTGTAGACTGTGATTAACGCGAATGGTGTACTGTTCGTGTTCTGACCAAACTAATCACTCATACACTTGTGTCTACAAGGCACCAATGCAGACTGCTGGAATCTTTGTTTACACAATTTATTCAGACGTACACACTGGGACATAACGAGTACATCATGGGTATGTTGACACATCAATTTGTAGGCATACATAGCAGATCTGAAGTCATGACACATTCATAAATAATGGGTAGTACATCAAAAGTTCAATGTCATGATACATTATGGCCGCATCCCCTATCTGACTAAACGCGTCAGTGAAGGTGGATCGGTAAATAACTAAAGTTGCTTGACGTCCATAGTTTGTAGTATATTATGAAACCACGAAAAGGGGGTTTCTATCAAGATTGAGATCTCCTTGTCACTGTCCGAGTAATAAGATACATGCCCCGTTCTTTGGACAGTGATACTAAAGTATGATGACAGGAATTTAACATGGCCGCCTTCCTGAGTTGTCGCTCACTCACTCACAGGAGGATATATTTATAAGCCAAAGTTAATTTGCAATACATATGCATAATTTCATAAAGTTCCTCCATACAGAGCTACAGTAGTCCAGTTACTTAACTCTTTAAGTCCCAATCGACTTTAAATATCCTCAGCGGTTCGACGCGCTTGACCCAATCGACTTTAAATAGCGTTTAGTATAGTGCCTCTGTTTGAAACTGTTTCTAATTATAACTACCCACAAACCACCCAAAACGTCATTTCCGACAGGAAGTTTATTGCTTTAAATACCACATGTGTTTAAGAGTGAACGTGGTTTCTGTTTTGAGATATTTATTTTAGATTTTTAAAGCGATTTTTTAAAGCGCATATTTTCTATTAAAAAATGGCCACACCCACTTCTTCAAATAGTAGGCTCAAAAGGCTCACGTCAGATCAAGCTCGTAAGTTATTTGAAGAAATTTGTGAAAGTGAATGCAGTATGTATTCACGAGATAGCGAAGAGGACTTTGAACCTATATCGACGATATCAACTCTTCGGAAACCGAGGATGATATTGATAGGCCTAATGGAAGGTCTGGTGTCGATAATGAAGTTATGGATACAGGAGCATGTAATCAGACTGCAATAAATTCAGATAATATATCCAAGCCAAAAAGAATCAGGAGGGATGGAAATAGGCCTAACGATTTCGTTAGTAGGACTAGGCCTAATACAAACAACGCGGTTTGGCATTCGGTCACCACTGGAGAAACTAAAGCAAATTTTACTTTTCGGCAGACAAGACAGAACATAAATCCAGGTCTGTATAGCTTGGAAACACCTCTTGATTTTTTAAAATTGTACATGGATGATAGTGTTGTTAGCACTCTAATAACCAGCATTAATTCCTATGCTGCAAAAGTTGTTGAAACAAACAACCCACATAGAAAGTATTCATTGTTCTCTTCATGGACACCGCTGACTTATTATGAATGGCTCAAGTTTACAGCTGTAATGATTGCGATGGGACTGGATCGAAGACCAAAAATCAAAGACTACTGGCGCACCGCAGGAAATTTTTATACACCATGGTACCACGAGATGTTTTCGAGAAACCGTTTTCAAACTATTTATCACAGTATGCTGCATGTTTGTGAACCAGAAGATCAGGACGCAGCTAAAATTGAGCCATTTGTCGACATGCTATTGACCAAATTTCAGAATGCTTTCTATCCATTTGAAGATGTTTGTGAAGAAGGAAGAAGATTTACCTCTGGATTATTGAAGTGACACAGGGAAATGACCACAGCTTATACACTTTGTGTCAGGAAGGTGCGACAACAAAAAGGAAGCTCACACTTCAAGATTTTAAACAGAGTTTGATTGAGGATCTGTCCAAAGAAGCTGCTCAGCTGACACCAGGCGGTGTAATAGATTGTCCACCCAAAAATTCTAAACACTCTATGAAAGGAAATGAAGTGGAACGGATGATTGGAGCCAGACATCTAGTGGAATATGATGGAAAGAGCAGATCCTGTGTTCATTGTAGCGCCAATGGAATTTGTCGCAGATCAAGCTATGTGTGTATAGGATGCACCGGCAGACCCCACCTTTGTACAAAAAATTGCTTTGTAGCTTATCACAAGCAAAACAATATATAGGGTATGCCTAGATATGAAAGAGCTTTGTAAATAAAATTTTCTTTTCCCTTTTTTTGATGTTTGATAGGGCCTACCATTTGAAATTTTCATTTTTGTTAAATGCTAGGGACTTTTTTTTTGTAATTTTTATTTTACTTAGGATTTAATTATAAAATAGTGTTTATTTATAGGCCCCTAGTGTTAATGTATTTAGAAAAAGTGATCTTTTGTGATTTCCTATGGATTATGATTATGTGTTTTCCTATGGATAATATCTTCAGAAGAGGAGAGGAGCAGCTCGGCAAGGTAAGAATATATCTATTTCTTTCAAATTTACCTGCTTCTTATTCAGCCTCCATTTTACTTTTACATTTTTACTAACTAATAAGTTTTTTATTGATAAATTTAAATTATGCACAAGATGCAGTTACTAACAATTATTCATGTATAAATAATATAATTTCCATCTTTCTGATGTATAAACTGAAATTTCCTCTTTTTTACAACAATATGACCTGTTGTTGTAATTTGTGAAATTAATGATCTTCTGAGTGTTTATTGATTAAAAACTGATTGAACTTTGTTAGAATACTTCTGTTTGAGACATTTTTAAACTTTACACTTGGATATTCTCATGAATAACAATTGTAGAAGAATTTTAATGAATACTTTTAGTCTAATTTTGCACCGGCTTCTTCTTTTGTCCTCCATTTTTACCTTGAATAAACTAAATCATTTTTCAATGAAAGCTTTTATGCTTGTAGCACAAGAGTAAAGTACATCCAATTACCTTCAGTTTCATATACAACAACAAAGTTATTTTTATACATTTGAACATTTAAAAAAAAATGATTTCCAAACAACAACAATAAAAACACACAGGGTTGACAATTTCCTCTTTTTTTTGCAACAATATGACCTGTTTGTTGTAATTTGTGAAATTAACAATCTTCTGAGTGTTTATTGATTTAAAAACTGATTGAACTTTGTTAGAATACTTCTGTTTGAGACATTTTTAAACTTTACACTTGGATATTCTCATGAAATAACAATTGTAGAAGAATTTTAATGAATACTTTTTAGTCTAATTTTACACCGGTTTCTTCTTTTGTCCTCCATTTTACCTTGAATAACTAATAATTTTTCAATGAAAGCTTTTATACTTGTAGCACAAGAGTAAAGTACATCCAATTACCTTCAGTTTCATATACAACAACTAAGTTATTTATGCATATGAACATTTTTAAAAATTATTTCCAAATAAAAACACACCCGGGTTGATAATTTTTTCAATCTTTTTTACAACAATATGACCTGTTGTTGTAATTTGTGAAATTAACAATCTTCTGAGTGTTTATTGATTAAAAACTGATTGTACTTTGTAAGAGTACTTCTGCTTGTGACATTTTAAAACTTTACCCTTGGATTTTCTAATGAGGAAACAAATGTAGAAGAATTTTAATGAATACTTTTTAGTCTAATTTTGCACCGGTTTTCTTCTTTTGTCCTCCTTTTTACCTTGAATAAACTAATAATTTTTCAATGAAAGCTTTTATACTTGTAGCACAAGGAGCCCGTCATCTCCGTCGATACAAACTTGACCCTAGCGTTGCGAAGCACAAAATTCCAGCTAGGTCTAACCGACCTGAGATCATCAAAATAGGGTCTGGCAATACATGGAGTCCGAATTATACATTGTACCGTACCTTAGGAGAGTCTCTAACACAAACTCTAGTAGAGGCACCATCTCCTATAGAAGAAAACCACTTCATAACTAATTTTTCCTTAAGAATCTACCAGCCCTTTGAAAAATGCGTACCCGCCATTATCACGGTACATCGGAACTCATCACGACTTGTTAAGACAACTCCTACTTCCGCTAGAGCGGAATAACAAGAATCTAGTCCTGCCTACCCATCAAAAATATACAATATAGGACTGATTCTACTTGTACTAATAATATGTAATACATATGAATTCAGGCCATAAACATAATAAGCAAATTAATCTATTTTCTGGCCCTAAGAAATAAGTACAAACATAAGAGCAATATCCGTGCGCCGGATCAATATCAAGAACGATTACTCCTATAATCAAAAGTGTGAATCAAACATGGATTCTCTCGCTTTTACCATAGACAGCATTTTCATACTCAAATGAATGACTGTCTATATTTTTTCCCATATTAAATAGCCATATCGATTTTTTGTAATATGTGCGTCAAAATATGCACGCAACATCCACTTTATTTCTTCTTCAGTCGTACTTGTTTCAATGTTAGTTCTTGTGGTATGCCCCTTTAAACATGAGCATCATTAACCTCTGGTTATAAGTTGGCTGAAAGTCTATAAAAAATAGCAAGAGTCTTTCTTAACGTGTCAAAATGAATCCAAGTACCTATCACATTTCCTACTAAATCACCCCTATGTGCTAATCCTACGTTTAACACAATTCAATGAACACAATTTATGCTAGTCTCCAGAATTGCTACCGCTAATCATGCTAAATCTAGCTACTTCATCTGTGAAAACTCCTGTCACCCACAGGTTTCACTTCTTGAGAGCCTGGCAACACACGACTTGCCTCGTTAACTTCTCGGCCAGGACTAATTTCTTTTGCCCTTCAAATCATCATCCCGTCATCCGCTTTTGTTTTCCAGTCAATACGATTGGTCCATGGCTTCCAACTCACCGATCACAAAACTCACGCTCCTCTCCTATGTAAACAACTCAGTGAGCTTTTGTTTACGCCTTGCTCATTTTTCTCGTGCGTTAGTTTTCTCTCTGCTCACTTAATCTGCAAGGGGCGCTAATTAATTGTAGTCTCCCTTTGAGGTTTTTTGCTTTAATGTTACATTCCCTTACTTAAGGCTTATTAAAACACTCATTATGCAAATTTCGTACACCATAACTGTATATTCCTAAAACTAACTAAGTGTAAACCAGCCTTGTTTTCAGAGGCTTGGAATTAAAGGGTTCTCTCCCTTTCTCTCCAAGCACGGGTGTACAATCTTTTATCTCCCATCTTTAAGATAAATAGCCCGTTTCCTAGATTATTTATATTTTCTAACCCATTTTCCATTACTCTTTTATTTCATCCACACCAAATTACTGTTCATCTGAACCTTATGTACAGCGCAAATAACGCTGTGAAACCCAACGCCCTAATACCCGGCCTTTGGCTAGGATCATGTGTCTAGACACAGGGACCATTACAGTGACATTTATGTGTCATTAGGTCCTTTGTGTGAGAACACAGAAGATCACTTTACACATTTTGTCATTGGGTCTTCTTGTGTTGGGACATGTGGTCTTGACTAGAGCCGGGTTTGGGGCGGGTGCTAATGCGACCTCATGCGAGGAAAAAATATGCGACCTCAAGCGAGGAAAAAAAAATAGGATCATGTGTCTAGACACAGGGACCAGTACAGTGACATTCATGTTTCATTAGGTCCCTTGTGTGAGAACACAGAGGATCACTACAGTGACACAGTTTGTCATTGGGTCTTCTTGTGTTGGGACATGTGGTCTTGACCAGAGCCGGGTTTGGGGTGGGTACCAATGCAACCTCATGCGAGGAAAAAAAAAAAAAAAAATTGGGTCTTCTAGTGTTGGGACATGTGGTCTTGACCAGAGCCGGGTTTGGGGTGGGTGCAACTAGAGTTCATGTATTCGTCAAATGTGTTGCTGAGGGAGGTAGTAGTTGTCTGCGTCTTCGGTGGTAGATTGGTGACATCGGCCAGGTGATTGTCTGTGGTGGTTGTACAAGGGTTAGGAAACCAACTCGGTTCTGCGGAAATCGGTTGGTAACAGCTGGACTTGATGTAGTCGTCAAACGTGTTAGTGGTACAAGTAGTTGGATAGGTATCCGTGCGTGGTGACTGTAATCGGTCAAATTCGGCGAGGATTTCACTCTGTAACGTTAACAAATGTTCAAACTCGGGTCGAGATTAACGTAATGCCGGTTTTGGTTGGAAACTTGAGGTAGGATTCACCAAAATATTTTCGCACGTGCAGTAAAGGTTGGCCTCGGTAAACACATACAGATGCGGCCTTCAGACCACTAGCCAAAGGTTTAAGCATTTCATCACAGCTCTTGATGTAGACCCAGTTGGTGGGAGCAGTCATCTTGAACGAGGTGTAAGTATCTGTCGTTATCACGCCACTGCGTTAGTAAAGTATGAGTGTCTGGGTCTTCCAAGTGTCTGTTTATATGCAGGAATACCAGTTCAATCTGGTTTTTTTGAGGCGTGTGCTATCCGAGACGTGATTAGTTGAAATATTAATCGATCGTTGTCGCTGTGACTAGATTCGTGTTGGCCAGGGCGTGATTCGTCGAAAAATCTATTCGATCGTTGACGCGGTTGCGTGCGGACAAGTGGATGACTCATGGACGTATTGTCGTGAGGGAAAAAACGACACGTGTCTATTGATCTCTTCCTTTGTCTATGAAGGAAAAAGCCATCTGGTGGTTCGCTAGCCACGGTCTGACTAATCGAAAAATTAATCGATCGTTGGCGTGTTGTCTAGCCGAAAAGGGTAGTAGGACCCGCTGCATAGTACCACCTCGTGTTTTGATCAAGATGAAATAAATGGCGTAGAGCCCACAAACGTTGGTAACTACATCTTGTAAATGTCTGGCGTTGTAGTTAACAGGTCGAGTAGAGTTTCTGGCTATAAAATTAATCAGGTCCGGGTGTGTAGATGGTAGTCCAACGGAATCAAAATATTCAAAAGTACCAAGTCTATTATAATATAGAGCGACCCAGTGGTCACCCGGGCGATAGCTAGGGTCAGTGTTGATGACGAAAGCAGCCGTCTTGGTCGGATCGATACGTAGAGGTAATTGGTCACGAGCTAAAACTTTAACGAGCCCAGTTCGTTTAACAAATACATCCGACAGGAGGATGGTCCGTATCTCGTCTGTATTCATCGTTTAAGTGGTGTAGTCTGTCAAAACTTGGCGCGATTTCGAGATCTCCAAGATCGAGTCTTGCTCGGCGTAGACGAGAACCTGTAATGGTTCGGGTGTGACCTCGGAGAATTTAAGTTCTACTGAGACAGGGCCCGACTTGGCCATCTCAAACTGGTCACCGTCCAGTAGACTGGGGGTGAGGTCAAAGGCGTATAAGGCGTACCCGTTCTTAAAATGTCTATACTCGAGATCGTTGCCGGCGTCTTTACCAACCAGTCCCATAGCTAGATTCGTCCCGAAGAAGGCTCTCACGTACTGGTTGTGCTCATAATCCATGGACAAAGGCTTGCCACTGACTGTTCTGCCGTCCGCGCTGACATTCAAATATATCAGACCAAAGGTAGCGAAATTGAACGGATTAGACGTATACGACCCATTAAAAGCGGTCGAAGTGACTAGGCCAATCACGATCCGTGTGGGTGTTTGACTGAGAAATAGATTATCCTGCATGTGCGATAGCATACCTCTAGGGATAGAGAAAGTTTTTAGCACAACTCGTTTCAAGGGGTACTTGGCATTACCTCGCACCAAGGCTTTATCGTGGGCTAGAGAGACGGCGGGGTTTAATTTGGCTTTCCGGACAACCAAGGCCGCATAAGTTATAATAGATTTATAACCAGCGGTGGGGTCGTGTCCCAGTACGTTGAAGGCATGTTTAGACGGGGTGAGTTTTACTTTAACGGTCACACCATTTAACAGGTAACGATCTTGAGCGAAGATATCTGAATGTAAACGACCCATCATATCAATGTCCTGAGAACCAGCCGCTATATGTCGACGCAGTCTTAACCCGTTGTTATTATCACCAATTGTGTCCGTAATAAAATTTGGCGTGTCTTTGTAAAACAGAGCCGATGTCAGATGGCCTCGTTTGGCTTCCTCCCCGTAATTCAACGTGGCTTCCAGGTAAGCTCTATAAGGGTAGGTGTTCTCGCTGGGTGTAATCAGCGTATCGTTCAGGGAAACGTCGACTTGTGAGAATAAACTGTGCAGGTAATAGTTGATCGGGGCCACCTCTGCGTCAGCGGGTAATGCGCCGCCATTAGCTAACGTAATTTTGGCGCGCACGTGCAGAAAAGTATTGAACAAGTCTAGATATTCTTCACCGTTTCCCGATATTACAAATTCCACCGGGGCTCCGGGAGCTAAGGCGGCCAATGGATGTATCTCCACAAATTGTCCCTCTTCTACGGCTGTCTGCGTTGGTGGTACGCTAAACAAATCTAGACCACTGTGAAGACACTCGCACGAGTTGGGGTGAATAAGCGCCATCATTCAAATATATCAGAGTACCGTCGCTTCTTCTGGTGAGAATGAGAAGGGCGAGCTCGGTTACTGCGTTTTATTCGTTTCGGCTCGCCAGGTGGGGCAGCTCTCGTTTTTCTTTTTCTTCTAAGCCCTCTACCCGATTGGTTAGTGGTGAGGTGTTCAATGGCTCCCTGTAATAAACGTTGACCCGATTCCTTGGCTCGTTCACGAAATGATTCACCAACATTTCTGCCGGCTAACGCATCGCTCGCGACCTGTAGACCGGTGCCAAGCCCTTCTCTGAGTAAAGCTTTGCCTCCAGTTTTTAACCACGGGAGAACCATGCGACCGAGCCCACCGAAAAATTTACCCAAACCATGTCCTCTTTGACTTCTGCCTCCGATAAACATTGGCATCCCGTGGCCAGCTTGGTTGCAGTAAAACTCCTCATACATTTTGGGGTTTCGTCTGATGGGTACGTGTCTCACCATTTTTTCTATTCAAAATCAAACCGTCTGTGAGTTCGGAAGTGGAGTGTCAACACCGAAGCTCCGCTAGTGAATGGGATAGTCTTACCCTGATCATTAGTTAAAAGGATTTCCACCGCGTCAAACGAAAAACGGCTCAGGGGTACGTAGTGTGGTTTGTCGTAAATCCTGAAAACCGAAGCGGTAGTCCTATCCAAAATAAGAACAATCCGTAACAAAGGGACAGAGGCATCTCCAACCGGTCTCGCCGCTACGAGGTCGCAGTACACGTATACATTTTTCATGTCGCTATCCATCTGTACTTCAGTCTCGCCTCGTAGTATTGGGTCGATGTCTGTGGCGAGCGAGGTGGGAAAGCCTAACATGTGTTTCAACGTCTCGCTAATTCTAACTTCAACCTCCGGATCATACAGATTCAAGGTGGCCTTATTATTGTTAAAATGGAATCTAACTCGGGCTTTTTCATCCACATCCGTGGCTAAAAGCAAACGATTCAACTCGTCGATCAGCGTGTCGGGTGACGTGTATAGACCGGCGGGTAACGTGAGTAGTATAGACTCATCTTCTTTGTTGAGAAAATAATGTATCCATACATCATCCTCTAGCACGTTAAAATAACTTTTGGGAAATTGAATCTCAACCAAACCAACCTCGTAACGCGAAGTCAAGTCTATAGTCTGCGGCAATTTGACGAACAAGTGACCGGCGTTATTGTTTGGGTATATTTTCATCGAGGCATTGCTGGGTAAAGTCACGTAAAAACTCATCCTATCTTAGGGTTAGGTAACATGTAACCCAGACAACTGCTCATTAAGGCGATCCAAAACTTGCCGTCTGGTCCCTCTGCGTTGCTCCGACTCAGATTGAATAACGAGACCCCGATGACGACATATATAACGATCATCTGACAGATGAAAACGATCTCTAGTCGCGGGACTAGTTTCCCAAAAAAGGCCAGACTGAGGTTCTCGCGGTCTTGGGAGGGGGTGGCCGCAAAACTGGGGTGCTCACTTCTTCTTCAATCTCCATCAGTCTCGATATCTCGCTAGTTGTTTGGCGGAAATCCAGCTGTTGAATGACGAGTTATAACCGAACCATTTGACTAAATACTCTTTTACACCCCTGACACCTCGGCTTCTTGCAAAATGGACTCGATTCGATCTTGTCGCCAATTCGCTGCAGCTCTTCTTGGTAAAAAGAACCTTTCAGTTCCTCACCCGAATCATCTTTAAGGACGTATGTGACCGGTCTTGTTTGGTTTAGTCGACTGACCGTAAACAGTTCTTCTGTCAACGCCGGCGTATAACCCTTTTTAACAGTTTGTCTGGCTTGGGCGATACGCACGCGATCACCGGATTTAAAATAGACTTTTCTGCCGACGACGTCAGGACTCGAATACAACGTATGCCACACCTCTTCTTGATTGCTTGGAGTAATTTCCGCCGGTGCCATCTTAATACTCCGGTGATACGAATAATTGTAGTTGTGGACCAGTTGCTGTATCACGTCGACGTAGCGAAGAGTGTTGGTTTTGGTAAAGTAACGCCACGTTTTTTCTTTGAGGGTTCGATTAAACCTCTCGACAATAGCTGCCTTGGTATCCTCATTCTCCGTAGTGAAGAAATGGACACTCTCGTCTTTAAGAAACTTTAAGAATGTTTTGTTGACGAACTCACTGCCTTTGTCTGTTTGAAAATTTATCGGTTTGCGACTGGTAAAAATTGTTTTTACCGCTGCTACTAAAGCTGTCCCAGTCTTGTTTTTCAATGGAACAGCCCAAGCGAATTTACTAAACACGTCAATACACGTTACTAGATAGGAAAACCCATCGTTGAATTTCTTTAAACCTCGCAAGTCAATTAAATCAGCCTGGAACTGTTGGTCGATACCACCCGCAATGGTGGTACGTCGTTTAAATTTTCTGCGCACCGGTTTGTGTAAGGTGTAGGTATCCTGATGACCTAACCACTCTTCAATTTTTTTACGAGTAAGTTTGGTGCTACGTTGTAAGGCGCTGATTCCCCCATAGGACCCGGGTCGTTTTGGATCGTAGTAATGTTGTTTTACAAGCTTATTCACTTCTTTGGCCATGCTTCCCACTTTGGCGTCTTTTTCCTTCTTCTGAGCGAATACGACGATGTTTCTCGCAATTTACTGGCAACCACCTTTTTTCGATTGGTGGGTGTGACGGGTGGGGACTGAGGCTTCTTGTCCACGACCTCATCTTTAAGTACAGTGGGTTGTTCGGTGGGAGGTTTCGACTCGTTAAATGGAGACTTAATATCCACGTGGCCTAGAGGTACGTGACTGTACTGTTCTAGTCGATTCAAATAACGCTGCAATGTTTGCTGATATAGTCTAGCTTTGTCACCCACTGGCAAATCTTTTCGTTCCAAGACTAGTTGCATTTGAGTATCCAATTCTCCCAAGTTATCTCTTAGAGCATCGGGTGGTCTATAAGGTTTTTGAGCCTCTAACAAACGAGGATCCATCAAAATCATTTTCTTAGCCATCTAAAAGAGCCCTCTTAGTACAGTTAGTATTGGAGTTAACAACGCACCCAAGAATCCTCCAGTTTGTAAAAATTGTTTTCGTCTTTTGAGCGATAATTTCTTCTTGGTAAGCGCTCGCAGGGTGTTTTTGTAACGACGCATACGTCTCTTCTGACTGGGTGTCAGTGTTACGTTACCTTTTAATACGTTGTGACAACATTCACAGAGTGTTCCTACCAGATCGGTTGACGCTGTTTTCATAACAGCCTTGATGACTGATGGTTTGGCCGTACCTAGAAACTTTAACATATCAGCATGTCTTTTTACCTTTTCTCCCATCTCGTTATTTCGGTACGTAGACAATTTGCTGTTCGTGTGGGAATTTGTGGGTGCGTAAACGCAGAGTGTCTGGTGTTTCTTGACAAAGGTCGATTAGCAAATAGCCGTGTGGGGTCGACGTCGCGTCTTTAAACTTTCTTGGACATAGGCAGTCCGACCTGGGTACATCTGTTTGGCTAGATTAACAATCTGCGATCCATCGCGTGGATTTTTGAAAAGCACTATATAATGAGAATTCAAACTAATGGTTCTGTGTTCCTTGTTCTTGGCAAATAAATTTTGCACAATATATATTACGCTTACATTTTTATGATGACTGGTTTTTGTGAATAATTTAGTTACTCGCTCATCTGTCTCGCTTATCAAATCATCGATAATTACCAAACGTTTCTTATCACCTGTCCACTGCTAAATGTCCGGCAGTCCTTCAATAAACTGAACGCCAGGCATCGAATTGTATAGGGGTTGGTATTCCCCATAATACCATAAAATTTCGTCAGGTATAGCTGTCACTATATCTCGAATATGTTTTAAGAAACGCTGTACAAAAACAGTTTTCCCACTAGAAGTAGGGCCTGAAATTAACGCCGTGAACGGGTGCACCCAACGCGGATCCATAGCTAACAATGATAACTTACACTTACATCCAGTTATTTTATATCTAAAACACAACGCGAGAACCCCTTTTCAACAACGTAAGAATCATGCTAACAATCACGAGAATCACTGTGTTTTCAACAACGTAAGAGTCGTACTAACATTGTGAGAATCACTGTGTTTTCAACAACGTGAGAATCACCCTAAAAACATATACACAATGTTTCAAACCATCCGTTACTCAGTCACACAATCACGTGAACCATTGACAACAAATATAACCGGTTGTTATTCTTCGTCAACACAGTATAACAATATTAAATTTTGTTTATTAAATTTTGTTTTTAAAGAGTGATCTAATAAAGTGTTAAATTATACACTTTCACACAGACAATATATATATTTTTACATACAACACTAACAGACAGTTCTATTTTGTTCAAAAGTTTGCTCAAACTTGTCTTCGACCAAATTATTCCCATCTGCTGTGCGTTATTACAGTTCTTGTAATAACATTCTCGATAATCGAGCATTGTAACAAAGACGTGGATTCTGAATATTTGCTCGCAGACGAGCCCAGCTGTGGTACGTTGTTTAACAGATCAAATGTAAAAAAAGTTATATTTCGACAAGGGAATATGAATTTTTAGCAACATCTGCGACTAATTAAACATGCCCGTAATGAAATTGCATATTGATTCCGCTATTTGTTCACAATCCCGTACGTGCGAGATCTCTGAAATTATTACATGCACACGCACGTACATCTGTCATTCGATCTTATATGAATGAAATTGGTAGGAAACATTTTCCGAACAGGCGAGTAATTAGACAAACACAGCTGCCCCGTAATTAAACATTCGCGTGGACTGAAAATGATCGATAGCGGGTTTCACCATGAAACAAAACCGTTAGCTTTCGCTTTATCGCTGAAACACATCTGTAGTAGAATTTTTTATAAAAGAAATTGGCTTTGTTTAATTGTATTTTCCGAACAGGTGAGTAATTAGGCAAACACAGATGTGGATTTTTTCATGACCAATTAAACAACGAGTGAAAACTGGTAAATTAACTTCTTTTCAAAAAACGTACTACCGACGTTCTATTGATCGAACCAAATCACCGCGAAAACCTATCGCGTATGAATACATAACCGATTCTTTGTGTATTTAGACGCGGGGACTTCTTTTATTGACAAGTCTGTTGATATAACCATCAATTGTGTTAGATATGTCTCATTCTGTAACCAGCCCTCGATCAGTTCTGATCAGTCGTTTTGAAAAATCAGACGTTGAGACCAAGAATCATCCTTCTGAAAACAAGACCACCAGACAACGAAAAGTATGTTATTCTGTTTTATTCGTATTTTGTGTTAAATATTTCTATCGTTTTTCTGTATTTAAAAGATATATGTCTGTGACTGTTTAAGCGTATTCTGTGGAAAAAATATATGGTTGCGTCTTTGTTGTTTTTTCGATAGGCGTATTTTCTTAACAGTCAGAGACTGGAAAAATAACCTACACAAAGTTCTAAATATGTATGTGTGTATTCGTCTGTTTTTTCCCTATAATAATACTAGGAAGTTAAAAAATATATTTTACACATAAATGTTATATATTTTTATATAGCTGTTTTCACTAGGCTATATACCCTAAATAACTTTAAAAATATATGTTTTGGTTGTTTTTTTCGGTACACTGTGTTAGGGTGTTAAATATCTACATCTCATGTCTCTATTTAATAAAAATTATTTAAAAAAAGTTTTAGTTGTTTGCTTGTATTCTTGTGTATTCGTTAAGCGTACTCTGTGTTAGGGTGTTAAATATCTCTATTTTTAAAGATATGGTTGTGTGTTTGTCTTTTATTATGTCTAGACTAATAGGTATGTTAATAATATTTGTTTGTTAAGAGGTTAAACCGGTTTATTTGTTACGTGCTAGGCACAGTCTAAGTTCTGCAATATCTTTGCTTCCACAACGCGCGTAAGGCATGTCTGATATGTTAACATAACAAATAATAAAATATAAAAAGAAAAATACAGAAACTGTCTGATAACTCAAAAAGTTAATAAAGACTATACCACATTAAAACAAACAAACGAACTCTTTCATTGAATAAGCCTGTTTATAATGAAGAGTAGGCGTGTGTACACCTGTCTGTCTATTTCTCTCTCTCTCTCTCTCTCTCTCTTTCTCTCTTTTTTTCTTTCTCTCTCTCTGTTTCTCTCTCTCTCTCTCGCTCGTTCTCTCTTTTTCTCTTTTTCTCTTTATCTCTCTCTCTTTCTCTCTCTCTGTATCTCTTTATTTCTTTCTCACTCTCTCTCTTTCTCTGTTTCTCTCTATCAGATTGTCTGTGTTTTATTTAACTGCTTGTTACATACATATATATATATATATATATATATATATATATATATATATATATATATATATATATATATATATATATATAATTTTATGTGTGAATAACTTTTTTTTGATCCTCTATTCAACAGATGGAGTTACCTCAAAGCAAGGACTGTGGCTACATCTGCGTGCAATGCAGTCGATCTTTTAGTTTGAACGTAATCTAAATCGCCATATGACAACGGTCCACGTGGAACCCCGATACGCCTGTCGTGTCTGTCCTCAAAACTTTACTAGTCCTGAGGCATTACAACACCATATAGCTCTCGAACATGGGTCAGGGCCACCAAGATCAGAAACATTGTTGGTACAAACCACTACACCGGGGACCACCACCACAGCAGCGGGGAAGAACACGTGTGTCCGGTGCAACAAGACGTTCAACCGACATGACAATCTAGCACGGCATATCAAAACCGCCATGCTATGCCTCTTTTTTCTTGTAACATTTGTGGAAAAGACTTTACACGAACTGATAGTTTACGTGTCCACCTAAAACAGAAACATCAGACCACCCCTACACAGAGTCCATCACAGAAGCCAACAACCTCAGCTATAATACAGACTCCAATAGCAACAACTTCCACACTTCCTCCAGCGCACCAACCACCATCACAGAAGCCAGCACCTGTACCACCAGCGCACCAATCATCATCATCTGGTGCCGCATCTACCACACTACCTTCAGGACCCTATTCAACATGTCCCATCCCATCGTCCTCTTCAAATGCTTCAGGCCAGACCAAGAAAAGAACAATGCCCAGTACCCACCAAACCCATATAAAGAAACCCCGCTTGTCTTCTGAGGAAGACAGTTTAGTTGACCTACCGTCTGACATAAGACAGAAATATATTGACAACTGGCAAGCCATAAAAACACATTCCAACAAACACAAATTCCTGTCCACTTTCACTTTCTTCCACAATAACCAAAGAATAGACTGGGCAAGTCTTTTGCTCCCTGTATTTGCACAACAGACAAAAAGATTCAAGATAAACTACAGTTTTCATGTCATCTTACGCAACAGAGAAACAAACGAATTACGTTTTTTTCATGCGTCTCATAATAATACGTGTGTGTTAGAACAGCCTCACTTAGTCAACAACATTACAGATTTCAAATCTTTTGTCTCACAATTACACGACAGCGACATTATCACACACGCCCAATTAAACAGACCAAACACAAAATATTTTGTCGAAACAATCCCAGCTACTTCTTTCTATATATACCATCTTCAAGACTTTCCAATTGGCTGTTTATTACAAGAAATACCATCCTTCATCACCGAAAATAAACACATCAACACATTACAACACGATTCAAACTCCAAGCCTTACAGCGATAACTTTTGCTTTTTTAGGTGTCTGGCCGTGTTTAGGGGTGCACCTGTTACTAATGTTAGAAAACACACGCGTCGGCTCGTCGAACAGTGGCAAACACAGCAGGGACTAACGTCCCTCATCGATGTCCCCGGGGTTAGTTTAATCGATATTCCAGCCTTAGAAAAATGTTTTAATATAAATATTGACGTTTTCGAGTTTGACGACTCGGAAAACCTGACACCCAAACTTAGAGGTAGTGATAGTTTTCAGGATACTTTGCGCCTTTTAATGTTTAAAAACCATTTTATGTATATTGCAGATATTGATAGGGCGAGTCATTCTTTTTCGTGTCCCAAGTGCGGCAAATTGTGGCAGGAGTATTATCGATTGGAGCGCCATGAAAAGACCTGTGCCGGCTCTAAGAAAAATGAAATTTTTAAAGGTGGTGTGTATAATCCGCCAGAGAACATTTGGGAAGCGCTCAATGAGCTGGGAATAGATGTAGATACAAAATTCGTCTTTCCATACCGGGAAACTTTTGACTACGAATGTTATTTTGATAACATGGTAGTGCCCAGTGGTAACACCACTACATACACAGCCAAACACGTCCCCCTGTCTTGCTCGGTGGCTTCTAACGTCCCCGGTTTTGAGGCCCCCGTGTGTTTTATCACAACGGGTGATCCGCAAGACTTGGTCAATAGGATGGGTGATTATCTGATCAAAATTTCCGAGGCCTCTTACGAGATTTTGCGTGCGTATTTTGACGATGTATACACACAACTCGAGGCTTTAGAGAAGCTAGAAAAGTCAGAAGGGTTGTTTGACAGACTCGATAATTATTTACAGGAGCTACCAGTGTTAGGGTTCAATTCTGACAAGTATGACGTGAATGTGATCAAACCGTACCTCATCAAATATTTCATGGGTGAAGAGTTTAAATTTTTAGTCAGGCGAAATAATAATTGTATGTGTATTGCCACTCTCGAGTTAAAGTTTTTAGATATAATCAATTACTTAGCCCCCGGTTTTAGCTATAGCAAGTATCTCGCGGCGTATAACGTTAAAGAAACTAAAGGATATTTTTGTTACGAATACATAACAGATTTAGCAAAATTAGACGAAACGGCGCTACCACCCCACTCGGCATTTTTTTCCGCCCTTAAGAACACTAATATTTCCGTCGACGAGTACGCCGAATGTCAGAAGGTGTGGGCCGATAACCACATGACCACGTTGCGTGACTTTCTCACATGGTACAATAACAAAGACGTGGTCCCCTTCCTGCTGGCGTTAGAACAATAAGTTAGTTTTTACGCACACCTAGGCGTAGATATGTTCAAAGACGCGATTTCCGTGTCTGGTGTCACGTTAAAATATCTCTTCAAAACCCTCCCATCCAACGTCTCTTTTTCGTTATGCTGCGATCGGGAGGCAGATTTGCATAACACGTTGCGCCAAAACATAGTCGGGAGACCTTCCATTATATTTCATAGACTCCACGAACAAGGCAAAACCCGCATTAGAGGTGGCAAAATGGCCCAATGCATTAAAGGTTTTGATGCCAACGCCCTTTATTTGTGGGCGCTAATGCAGAAAATGCCCACTAACTTTCCCGTTAGACGACACAGGGAGGATGGTTTCAAACATCACAAACTCCATAAATATACCGTGCAGTGCCGCGACTGGTTGAGTTGGGTCTCACACCAAAATAAAGTGGTTTTGAAAACCCAGTTTAACGGTCGTGAAATGTCGTTGGGTTATATGTGCATTAGGGTAGACGGTTGGGACAAATACTCACGTACCGCCTACCAGTTCCACGGCTGTCTTTTCCATGGCCACCCTGACTGCCTACTAACCGCCGGTCGTGACGTTAACCCAGTCAACAAAAAACCTTTGACTGAATTGTACGCAAAGACGCTGGAAATTGGTTCTTATTTGAGGTACGAGTGCGACGTCGAGTTGGTAGAAATGTGGGAATGCGAGTGGCAAGAGTTGAAGAAAACCGATCCATCAATCCGTCGTTTTCTGAGCGCCACCTTCCCGACCGTGAAACCCTCGTACACCAAATACCGGTATCCATTAACAGAAAAACAGATTCTCGCCTCGGTGTTAGATGAGACCTTGTTTGGCCTAGTCGAGTGTGATATTCATGTCCCCGACTCCTTAAAAGAACATTTCTCGGAAATGACGCCCATTTTAAAAAACGTTGACGTCACGAGAGAAGATATTGGGTCTTTCATGCAGGAATACGCCGAGAAACACAAGCTCCTGACTACCCCCAGACGGACGTTGATCGGGAGTTATGTGGGCAAAAAGATTCTGTTGGCGACACCTTTGCTTCGATGGTACCTGACCAAAGGATTAGAAGTCACCTGTATTTACCAGGTGATTGAGTATGCACCTGTGACGTGTTTTAAACAGTTTGGGGACACTGTTTCGAATGCGCGTCGACAAGGTGATACAGATCCTGTCTACGCCATAACCAGCGAGACCATGAAACTGTTGGGTAACGCGGCCTATGGTAAGACATTGACCAATAAGGCGAAGCACGTGGATGTCTCATACACGATGGGGGGAGGATACGTCTGACCTAATAAATTCCCCCCGATTTAGGAAAATGACGTTAGTGACGGACGACATTTTTGAAGTAGAAAGACTTAAACAGACAATTAGTTGGGACCTGCCCGTGCAGATAGGTTTTTTCGTGTATCAGTACGCGAAATTGAGAATGTTAGAGTTTTATTACGACTGTCTAGATAAATTTGTAGATAGGTCAGACTTTCAGTTGTGCGAGACAGACACCGACAGTCTTTACTTGGCCCTTAGCGCGAATAACTTAGCGGCCGTTGTTAAGCCCGCTATGCGACGCGAATTTTACAGTACCTACCACCAGTGGTTCCCTGCCGATATATGCCCCGATCATAGACCCGTTTTCGTCGCTAGCGAGGGTAAAACGCGCGCCGTTTGTCAGAAATGCCGCGAACAAAAATTATTCGACTAACGCACACCGGGCCTTTTTAAATTAGAATACGAAGGCAGCGGGATGATTTCGCTGTGCAGCAAAACTTATCACTGTTTTGGTGATTACGACAAAACAACCACAAAAGGACTCAGCAAACACCACAACAAAATCGACAAAAATACATTCTTAGAAGTACTCAACACACAACAAGCACAGGGCGGGAAAAATTTTGGGTTCAGAGCACACAAATCCTCCATCTACACATACGAACAACACCGCAACGCCGTGTCTTACTTTTACATCAAACGACAGGTACATCCCGACAACGTCACCACATCACCCCTCAATATCTAAACTCTCTGTCTTCCACTATGTACACAGATACTTACAGGTATATACAACACACAATACGCATCTCTCTATTTTTTACGACGTGACGACAATGTGACGACACATATCCCTCAAGGTCTGGCCTGTAACTGTACCCCGGTGTTATATTATATTTCTTATACTCTGTGATAATATTACGATATACACACTGTCTTTCCAATCTAAATTCGTATATAACAAAGTAACTGTGTGAGCCTATGTGTTATTTGTCAATATATACTCATGTAATGTTAAAAAAATACTATATATATATATATATATATATATATATATATATATATATATATATATATATATATATATATATATATGTGCTCCTATGTATTATCGTATATGCTCGTATATGTTTTGTTCCTACAAAACAGTATTTGAAAAATAAACTATATTAACTAACATTCATTTTTGTTACCAACATATCGTCTAACTGTTCGTATAACTGTTGTAAAATATATATGTATATCGTATAACTGTTGTAATATATATCGTCTTCCTATTATCTAAATATATCTTCCTATTGTCTAAATATATCATCTAACTGTTATCTCAATAAATATCGTCTTCTTGTTATCTCAATAAATATCGTCTAACTGTTGTCTAAATATATCGTCTTCCTATATCGTATAACTGTTGTAATATATATCGTCTTCCTATTACCTAAATATATCTTCCTATTGTCTAAATATATCATCTAACTGTTATCTCAATAAATATCGTCTTTTTGTTATCTCAATAAATATCGTCTGACTGTTGTCTAAATATATCGTCTTCCTATTGTCTAAATATATTATCTAAATATATCTCTATATAAACGTCATGCTCCTCCTGCCGCTCCTCCAGATTTTTCTTATACAAAAGTCATCCCGCCATCGGCTCCTCCATAGCTCCTCCATCGCTCCTCCATCGCTCCTCCAGAATAATATCTGTTTCCTCCATGACATACTACTGCCGATTCTGGCTAATAATTGGCGAGAAAAGATTGTTTGCATATCGCGCTCAAGAATAACATCATCATATCTTAGATAATCATTATCAACTTTATGGCCGTGTCTCCCCTAGACTTGGGATGAGACCACGGAAAAAATAACGTCTACTCAGGACGATGAATCTCTGGATTCTCTCCCCCCCCCCCTTTTTTGACGTTGATTCCCTAGCTACCAATCCCTGCGTTCTCACCGCGCCATCCCTAGTTTAATGCTGGTGCCCGATCGTTCACAATTAACATCTTAAAAAAGTTCATTGCTGCGCTCAGATGAACGTCTGACAATCCCAGGCGTACATATGAGAGCTTTATACATCTGTCTAACCCTCTATGAATATAAACTCTTCAACAGTTTTCAGGGAGCCGCGCTGGTGTAATGGCTACGGCGTTGTACTGACGACCAGGTTTTCATGGTTCAAACCTGGGCGTCAGCGTTTGAAGGAATGTTTACGACCGAAATTTGACTGAATAACCTGAACGGCTCCTGCACATAAATCCCGTGTGGGTGGGAAGGAGCGAAGCTCCTGACCGGGTTGGAAGGAAAGAGCTGGAAAGCTCGAGTGCCGCTGGTTAGAACAAAAAAAAAAAAAACACTTTACAAAGTCTGAGATTGCCTTGTGGCCACCCCCTTGGATCTGTCAATGGGTAATTGGTATGAATATGGGTGCTTGTGTAGAATAGACGGATTAAAATGGTTTAACAAGATCGCCAATGGAGAGCTGATTTGAACAATCAGGATAATACAAGTGGAACAAGAGGCAAGGTAAAGCCGCCGTCATTAGATCAGATACGAATTGAGGAAATTGCTTGATATCATTACAAGAAAGTGTTTTACTGGAATACCCAGTTTAAGAGAATTAGAGGGAAACCAAACAACGCATGGATATGAGAACTGAATACAGACTTGGAAGGGATGATGAAGTCACGGATAGACCTAGAATGGATGGCATATGCATGGTCGGATTAAGAACTCCGGGGGCACTAGGCTATTAAGATATTTTCGGGCCAATCTTCTAAAAAGGTAAAACTAGAAAAAAACTATTGGATTTCTGATAAATGTTTTTTAAATATATTATAATATGTAAAAAAATATATATAAATATGTTCATTACTGTCAAAGATTGCCTCCCCTGCTTTGCAGTAGTGGTCCAACAATAGCCAAAACTCAAGAGTATCTAAACTGCGTCGTCAAAGGTATTTACCTTCGCACAAGATTACTCTTGGTAAAGATAGAAGTGTAATGGCGCTTCTGTCTGAAAGGAGTATTCACAAGATAATTCAGAAGTCAAGAACCATGTAGCATAGGGCTGAGCAATGGTTAACGTATGGTCCATCGCCTTTTGTGAAGGATTTAAGCAATGGTTTTTAGCCTTTTCAAGACCCCAGTTGGTGTAATCCAACGAAATTCCTCTTATAAGTAATGGTTCTATAGATGTAAATATATCTATGTATATATAGATGTATGTTTTAAAGAATCTTGCTCAAACGTTCGCTTTCATACATACAAAAACTGAATCGAATAGGATTGTTTAGTTTTAAAACAACATGTAACAAATTTAATAATGAATTAGGCTTTAACAGTTAAAATAAGGAGGGAATGATGAATTTTGCTGTACATATAAGTTATCGTCACTGAGACGTAGGTGAGGATTTATCAAAGTCCGTTGCTGTCGCCTTTTTACAAGAAAACTTAACTCATGGTGAGTCCTGTCGCCGTGGTTTTTGTCACTTCTTGGTGATGAGTGTACTTCTCTCACACGAGTGGCGTTCTAACTTCAGTACTTCGAACCGTCTTGTAACCACAAGTAGTCTTGTACCACGAACATATAGCTTTCGGAATACACAATCTCCTCGCGCAGGTTAAGATTAACACGAGCAATTTAGGTTATATGCTCTCGAACCACTTGGTCTGGAAATTTTGAATCCCTTTGATGACGGGTGAATCTGCGAAACACTTGGCCTGGGAAAGTAGTAATTCCTCTTCGACGGGTGTTCTGCGATACAATTGACCTGGGACAGTTTCTCTTATGCCGGTTGATCCAATTCCTAGCTTTCCAGACTTCGTATTTTAAGTCCTGGTCTCTTGCGTTTTTCAGTCTGTATATTCATAAAGGACGGCTTACTTTTACTTCGCTCTGTCACTTTTAGTATAGGAATTCTAAGTCCTATGTCTCACTGGCTTCTAGGAGTCGCTAGTTTGAAGCGGCGAGGCTGTCTGCGTTCTGTGTCTCTGATTTCGCTAGATTATACTTCCAGTTTCCAGTTCAGATCACAGATGGTCTTTGCTCCGAGTTTTCCAATGAAATTCAATGTATATCCCGGCGGTCAATTCAAACCATTGGAATCTCTTTAGATTATGTGGGTCGGGTGTTTAATTCAAAAAATCCCCCACGTGTTTTATTAAAAATATTCCAAAATTTCATGCGGTAAATATTCCAACTCGTGACCAAGATGTCTACCCAGACTTTCAAATCATGCGGTAAACTCATCTATAATTTCCGGTGACAATCTTGAGTTCTTTTTATTCGTGCGAGATATCACCCGTTTTTCAACAAACAATGGTCAAGCGTATGACCGGTATAATTATGGTTTGCATTTACCTTGCGGAACGCATAAAGCAGATATGTCCGTAGGGAAGTAGAGTGTTTTCACCTTACGCAACATAGAGTAAAATAATGAAAGATGACATTTTTTTTTCTCGGACTTGGCTGTGTTCGCCTTATTTTTTACCCCTCGTGCGTATGCACACACGTCAAAAATAGATTTTTTTTGTCCCATTTAATCTTTATTCGCATTCCGTTTGAGTTTACAAAACATAATCATTTTACATATTTCAATAAAGAAATTTCAATGAAAAGACAATTTTACAATGAACAGTTGTATAGAAAAAAAAAACTTGTCACTCCCTCGCACCCACTCATTTACAAAAACTCTTTCTTGCACATTTAAAAAGGTTATACATTGTACATTTTTTGGAAATGATAGTAGTGATTAAAGGGAGACAGGGAAAAGAGAAAAAGGAACCATACTACCTTGTTCTTGAAATTATAATGCACACTCGTTTTTATAGTGATAACAGTGGGGGTGGGGGGGGGGGGGGGGGAGAGAGACGGTAAAACTGAATAGATAAAACTTCCACTAAAATGTTTCGGTGAAGATACAATTAAAACCTTTCTGGCTGAAAAACAATTGTTGCGCACATATTCTTTTGTGTGGAATTATGCGACGCACGGATTACTGTAAGTAGGAATGTACAGTATGACTATTTGATATGAAAAGAAATATTTCTCAGTCAAAGTTAGACTACCCATGATTAATTTATACTTTTGTTGTATGGGTGATCTCTCTTGAATATCGATCTAGCGTATGAATGCTAGGTCTATGTCATTTCTCATTTGTTATGGCCAGAAAACAAATTGGTCTTGCTTATAATGTTTAGGGCCCGGACATATATGTATTCCGTGTCTATTTAAGAAGATTCGGTCTTATATCGTATATTTTTGTATTTTTATGTCGGCCTATTTCTCGGTCTGACGATAAGGGGTGAATAGGCTTTTCTTCTCATGCATCGAGAGTGTCGACGAAAACTGCCTGATGTCATGGCGGTGTGTTTCTGGGCTGGTCCTTGAGGGATGTTGAAAAGTGATCTCTGTGAATGATTTTTAGGAAGGAGATTGTGTCTCTGCAAGATCATATGGTCAGAGATTCTCCTAATGTTCTATATTGTGTTTATTCCTAAATCAAGGTAATACCAGACCCTTTGTTTTGATGAACTCTGTTTTGCTAGGCCTAGATGGCAAGCTTATCTTCGTACAGCGAGGATTGTTTGAATGCTGATGAAGATGACAGGTTATCCAACAGCTCTAAGATATTTTCATGAAGCAACCTTATAGATTTCAGAACTGGATGGAAACCCATTGAGAACATTTATGTTCAGATTTTTGAATTAATTGCGGCTCATCATTTATCCTCCTGGGTGAGTGAAACTCAAGGAGGTAGCCATTTTGAATTCCCGTTACCACAACGGATCATTGTCAAGAGAACAGAAAATAACTCTTATTATCGGACGATGATGCAGAGATCTTCCTATTATGGAAAACCCATTACTGTGGTTGAACATGGTTGCTATGAACTTTCGATGAATGTACAACTTAAGAAAACTTAGCCAAGAAAAGGTTCGATCAGTGAACCATTATTGATGTTTACATATTTATTTTCACTGACGCGTTCAGTCAGTTGAAGTATGAGGCGATTGCCCACCAGAACATTGAATGCTTGACTTATATCGCCCATTGTATTTATATGCTACATGAGACCTGTCTGATGTTTCCTGTTCCTGTGTCGTCGAAGTGTGTGTCCATTAAATGCAAGTAAACGTAAACAGTAGTTCGACTTACACTTCATGCCACGAGTGAGTGAGATTGCCCTATTGTCAACTCTCAGAACATTTTCCAGCATTCGCGTACTGTCTGTATCCTCACTCCAAAACAATACACCACTGCTTAGGTCGAGTTGACCTGTGTTTGTCTTCACTGTGACAACACCCCTTCGAACACGATTGTAACCATACAACCAACACTGGTGACCGAAGGTTAGACTTTATCAACACTGATCTTTATCAAGTAGAAGAAAGAGCTTTATCAACTGGTGGGCCAGCTTTCTGGGTTTGACCTAGCAGAGATTGAGAAGTCAGCTACTGAGACCAGACCGTTTCCTGTGGCCTGTTACGACACACATGTATACAAGCAGTACAACTCTACAGTCGATGTCAGCATGACCTGTCCTGTCAGCGTACACTGTAACTAGGTCAGCGCTTGTTGACATTTTTCTTTGGACAACAGACTACCGTTGGACATTACACAGCATTACAAATCAAGTTGCAAGCATACCTTTAACTTTTTTGTAACAAGTACAGTACAGGTGAACGCAGAAGTCCTATTTTCATCGATGGACCTTCGTATGTTTTGCTATTGTGTTGAACTTTAATATTTAAGGCCAGAATTTGTAATTCAATAAAGTGGCAGTTTAAGTATTTTGATTAGAATAACTGGGCCATTACTGTAAAACTGTGCCTTCTTTACAACACATCCTATTATACACATAATTTATATATTTATGTTCACATTACATGTATTTGTTTTTCGTTGTGTTTATGGTGAGGTGACTAGTATAGGATATACCGTGTCATATTAGTCCTATATTAGTGTTCTATAGGGAGCAATTTTCTTAGTTGGAAATTTGCTGCAACATCTGTTGCTATTTTTTGTTAGCTGTGAAGACTGTGCTTATTGTTGTTTTTGTAATATTTCTTCTGTGCTTTAGTTTTGTTTTGGTTTGTTTGTATTTGTAGGTCTCATCTTTCCTGTAATTCAATTTTATACACCCTTTATGTTTATACACTGTAGCGTTATTTGTCTTGTTGATTCTATTGCAGTTATCGTCACAGATTCTGTGATCATTTTTATTGTTTTTCTCTATTTGACTTAGTTGATTTCTGCAATTGTTTTCATATTGTCTTGTATGCTTGTCCTTTGTTAATGTCTTTGGTTGACATATGATATGAGGTATATTTGAGTACACGTATGTTATAGTATAGACCAGAACTTTATTATTATTATTGTTGTACAAGGAAGTATACAAGACCTTTGTAAGGCTTGTCTCCTACAGAGATTGGGATTGTGAGCTAATTAATCAAGTTCATTGAGAACTTGCTCCTGTTTATTTGGAAATAGATTACATTATTGTTTCAAGTGATTGCTATCATTATTGGACATCATGTCTACATTGGAATACTTTATTGCACAAGGGAGGTCCCTTGATAATACTGGTAAGGAATTAGAGGAGTTTGCAACTGCTCAATTTGCCATGGTATTAAAGTCAGAAGAAAAGAGGCAAAAAGAGGAAAGTAAATGGAAAGCAAAAGAAGATAGAAGCTGAGGCTGAGCAGAAAAGATTAGACAGAGAAGCTGAGGAGAGAAAAGCTGCTGCTGAGGAGAGACAAGCTGCTGCTGAGGAGAGAAAGCTTAAAATAGAAGAAAAAAAAATTAGAAGCTGAACAAAAAACATTTGAAAGAGAAGCTGAGGCTGAACAAAAGAGATTAGACAGAGAAGCTGAGGAGAGAAAAGCAATAAGAGAACATGAACATCAAAAAGAACTTTTAGCATTTGAGTTAGAAAAATTGAAATTGACAAATATGAGTAATGTTAATCAGTCAAATGGTAATAGTGGTAAACCCTTTACTTATAAGGTCAAGGTACCAGCGTTCAATCCTTCCAGTAACGATATTACATTCTGGCTGGATCGTTTTGAACGTTCTTGTCGAGCTCATAATGTGGATAAATCACAATATGCTAACCAGTTGTCAGAAAATTTGAAAGGTGATTCTCTGACTAGTTTAAGTTTGGTTGAAGAGGCTGACAAGGATAATTATGATGTTATTAGAGCAGCTTTATTGAAAAAATATCAATTAACTGAGGAAGGTTACCGTATTTTGTTTTAAAAAATGGTACCTGAATCAGGGGTAGAATTCTCAGAATTCATTGCAAGGACACGTCTTACATTTAATCGTTGGATTGAGCTGTCCAAAACAGAAAAGACATATGAAGCACTTATGGACTTGTTGCTCAGAGACAAGATTATGTCAAGCATAAGTAAATCCTTCCTTGAATTCTTACATGAGCGTAAACCCAAGACACTAAAAGAAATGGAAGAATATTGTACCCAATACGTCACGGCACATCCGGACGTAGCTTTTAGCAATGCTAACGTTAAGGAAAGTATGCCAGTTGCTTCAGCAACACCATACAACCCTAATTATTCACACAAATTTCAGGGACCACAAAACAGATTTGATAAAAAAGGTAACCATGGTAGGTATCAAAACCAAGGTAACCAATCATTTCAGGGTTCTTCTGTGAAGAACAGGAGACGAGCCGACAGCCCTCGATTCAGAGGGGGTCATAATTATAGGAACTTCCGCAGAGGAAGTCATTATAGGAACTATCCAAGTTATCCATCATGGAGACAACAAGATCATAATTATAGAGATACTCATTATAATGAATATGATAATGGTAAACATGAGAACTATGACTCAAACCCAAATAGGGGTTACAATAGAGGAAACAATAATGATTACAGAGGCAATAATAATTGAGGTAGATCCCAATACAAAAAACATAAATCACATTATCAGGCAAACTCTGCACAGCAAGAGTCACATGAAGCCTATAAACAGACTAAAGATAATAATGACGCTAATAATATGGCTTGTTCCGCTTTTGATTTTGGGAGAGCATCTCAGTGACCCCAATGCAAAACATTATTTGAACCAACTACGGTGTCCACTTTAAGTTGTGGCCATCCTCTTCCCGCTCTTCCTGCGTCAGTCGCGCATGATGGAAGAGGTTCTCTTGTCTTACATAAAGGTTTAGTAAATGACAATCCAGTCTCAGTTCTTTTTGATTCTGGATGCACCACAATTGGTGTTAAGCAGTCACTTGTAGATCCTTCTCGTGCCACTGGAAAAGTAGTCAAATGTGTAACATTTGGCGGCACCTTAGAGAAATACTCTACTGCTATCATTAGGATTGCTACTCCTTTCTTTACAGGAGATGTACACGCATGTCTTCTGCCGAATCCGATCGCTGATCTTATCATCGGTCGTATTCACGGAGTCAAAGAATAAATTTCCGTTTGGGAAAAACAAAATATGCAAACTGCTAATGCTGTAGTCACTAGAGCTCAAGCTCTTAATATGCCTCAAACTTCATCTACTGAAGATAATGAAGTGCATAACCAAGATAATCCCTTGGTAATTTCTCGTGACTCGTTTATAAAACAGCAAGAAAATGATCCCACTCTAAAAAAAGTCTTCACGCTAGCAACAAAAGGTGATCCAAATAAGGATACAAATCATAAATCTTGGATTACAATGAAGAATGGCGTACTTGTACGTATGGTACAAGACTCAACTAAGTCCATTCATTCTCAGATTCTTGTTCCCAAGAATTTGAGAGTTAAAATTTTGCAGCACGCTCATGATTCTCAGTGTGCTGGACATATGGGTTTTTCCCGTACTAAATCTAGAGTTCTTGCGTCTTTCTTTTGGCCTTTTGTGAACAAGGACATACGAATCTATTGTCGATCTTGTAAAGTATGTCAAGAAGTAAAATCCAAAGGTCCACGCCATGCTGCACCTATTCAGGCTGCAGACATCCCTATTCGACCATTTCAAAAAATGGCGATAGACATCATTGGTCCATTTAAGATCAAATCTGCTAGAGGACATCAGTTTATCTTAACGTGTGTGGACATGTGCACACGTTGGCCAGAGGCTATCCCTCTGAAGAGCATTACTATTGATGACATTGCAGATGCTCTTTGGCTTATATTTTCTCGTCTGGGATTCCCCGGAGAAATATTATCAGATCATGGCACCCAACTAATATCGGATACCATGTCTCAAGTAATGTCTACTCTACAGATAGAAAGATCTTTGAGTAGTATCTATCATCCTATGTCCAATGGGATGGTCGAACGGCTAAATAGAACACTTAAGAACTTACTAGGGAAGATAACTGAGGATCATCCTCAAGATTGGAACAGGGTTTTACCCGCGGCCCTCGTTGCTTACAGAGAGGTCCCCAATGAAACATACAAGATTTTCTCCCTTTGAACTTGTCTTTGGCGCGCGACCGCGCGGCCCTATGTCTTTGCTTCATGATCTCATAACCGCTGATAATATTACCGATGACACAAAATCTTCTTACGAATATGTCATCGCGCTGTGACAAAAGATTATCGAAGCATGCAAATTGGCAACTTCTTCTGAATTTGCTAAACAGAAGGCACGGCAATTTGCCAATAAGAAAAGAACCTTACGACAACTTTGTCCTGGTGACAAAGTATTGGTTTGCTACCTTGTAGGGAAAACAGACTTCTTATTTCTTGGAAAGGTCCGTACGATATAATCTCGAAAATTTCCGATGTTGACTACATTGTCGATATTGATGGAAAGCATAAAACCTTCCACATCAATATGCTTACGGAATTCCATGAACGTCCTGATTATTTGCAGCCTATTTTCCAGGCAACGGACGATTCACCAGTCCAACATGGTCATTACTCATCACTGTCCGTAATTCAGGATGAGGAAACAAGTTTTTCGGATGTTAATCTTCCGCTTCCGATGATTCCACTTCATTTTAGTGAATCCTGGGAAAATGTTACTGTTTCTCCCGATTTATCTCTAGGAGAACAGCGACAAGTTTCGATTATGTTACAAACATTTCAGGATGTCCTTACTGACATTCCTGGACAAACTCATGTCATTGAACATGACATTATTCTAACTGACCATAATCCTATTAGAGTCAGACCTTATCCTATTCCTATACATTTTCAAGCACAGGTTGAGAAGGAATTGGATGAAATGATAGATTTAAAAATAGTTGAATCATCCACTTCCGCATATTCTTCGCCGATGGTTATTGTTCGAAAAAAAGACAATAACATACGTCTTTGCGTTGACTATCGCAAATTGAATCAAGTTACGAAGTTTGATGCTGAACCTATGCCTTTACTAGAAGAGCTACTTACTAGGCTTTCTAAATCTCATTTTTTCACTAAACTTGATTTGTCTAAGGGATATTGGCAAGTTCCTTTATCCGAACACGCCAAATCGTTTACTGCTTTTTCGACACCTAGGGGTCTGTTCCAATGGAATTTCATGCCTTTCGGCCTTATGAACGCCCCAGCGACATTCGTACGCATGATGCGTCGGATCTTATCTCATCGCGCAGATGTCATTGCATATCTTGATGACATCTGTCTTTTCAGTGATACTTGGGAAGATCACTATTTACGGTTAAATGAACTATTGTCTACCTTACGCGAGCATAACTTGACAGCAAAACCATCTAAAGCCTGTATTGGTTTTAGCAAAATTGCTTTCTTAGGTCACCGTGTCGGTCATGGTTTCCTAAAGACAGAGGACCATAATACAAGTAAAATACTTAACATTTCTATTCCTAAGACTAAAAAGCAAGTGCGAAGTATCTTAGGTCTCATACAATTTTATGGACGATTCATTCCGAATCTGTCCTCGATCATGTCACCTCTTTCTTCCTTGCTAAAGAAAGGGTCTCCTAATATGGTCCGTTGGACTCAAGTATGTCAATCCTCTTTGGATAAGATCAAAACTATGTTTTCTACTGTACCTATTTTAGTGTTACCTACTAAAGATAAGACATTTGTTCTTCATAGTGACGCTTCATCCACAGGGATTGGAGCGGCACTAATGCAAAGAGTACTCTGGAACTCTGCATCCTGTAATGTATATTTCTCGAAAACTAAATGCTGCAGGGAAGAATTACTCGGTCCTAGACCGTGAATTATTGGCTATGGTTTGGTCAATTCTTAAACTTCAAAGATTTCTTCTTGGGGCGCATTTCATTGTGGAAACTGACCAGAAAGCTCTTACAGCTATTCAAAGTAAAAATCTGAAGAGCGCGAGATCAACGCGATACGCGACTGCTCTTCAGCCTTTTCATTTTTCGGTGCGAGCTATCCGTGGCTCAGAAAATATGATGGCAGACATTTTGTCTAGATGCCCACATGATTCCACCTAACTGTTAGATCCTGAGATTTCTAACAGGTCTAACTCTACTACAGTTTTTTTTTCTCTATATTAAAATATGTACACATATGTAATATATGATATATTGATTGTATCACTACTTAGCGGTTCATTGATATATATTCACCGCCGGGTCTTTTTAATGTTTTCTTCTGTGGTAATCATGAACTTAAGATATCTAATATGAAATTATTGGATAAACTATTGTATAAATTGTGGCATTGCCAGTAGTGTAGTAGGCGTTGGTGACACCTCTCTAGAAATATTTATACTTAGAGAAATACTTTCTCTGAGATCTTGAGATATATTCTCACTTGTCATTTCATATAACGACGTAGCCTCACATTAGGCGTTATATTTGTTTGGAATGCTTATCATCTGCGCATTGTTATTCGTGTGTTGTGAGACGATTGTATGTTGCTCTTAGATGTATTTTTTTTAAAAATGTTCCATTTTTTTTCCCGGGGGGGTGTGGTAATCTGTTGCGCACATATTCTTTTGTGGGGAATTATGCGACGCACGGATTACTGTAAGTAGGAATGTACAGTATGACTATTTGATATGAAAAGAAATATTTCTCGGTCAAAGTTAGACTACCCATGATTAATTTATACTTTTGTTGTATGGGTGATCTCTCTTGAATATCGATCTAGCGTATGAATGCTAGGTCTATGTCATTTCTCATTTGTTATGGCCAGAAAACAAATTGGTCTTGCTTATAATGTTTAGGGCCCGGACATATATGTATTCCGTGTCTATTTAAGAAGATTCGGTCTTATATCGTATATTTTTGTATTTTTATGTCGGCCTATTTCTCGGTCTGACGATAAGGGGTGAATAGGCTTTTCTTCTCATGCATCGAGAGTGTCGACGAAAACTGCCTGATGTCATGGCGGTGTGTTTCTGGGCTGGTCCTTGAGGGATGTTGAAAAGTGATCTCTGTGAATGATTTTTAGGAAGGAGATTGTGTCTCTGCAAGATCATATGGTCAGAGATTCTCCTAATGTTCTATATTGTGTTTATTCCTAAATCAAGGTAATACCAGACCCTTTGTTTTGATGAAATCTGTTTTGCTAGGCCTAGATGGCAAGCTTATCTTCGTACAGCGAGGATTGTTTGAATGCTGATGAAGATGACAGGTTTTCCAACAGCTCTAAGATATTTTCATGAAGCAACCTTATAGATTTCAGAACTGGATGGAAACCCATTGAGAACATTTATGTTCAGATTTTGAATTAATTGCGGCTCATCATTTATCCTCCTGGGTGAGTGAAACTCAAGGAGGTAGCCATTTTGAATTCCCGTTACCACAACGGATCATTGTCAAGAGAACAGAAAATAACTCTTATTATCGGACGATGATGCAGAGATCTTCCTATTATGGAAAACCCATTACTGTGGTTGAACATGGTTGCTATGAACTTTCGATGAATGTACAACTTAAGAAAACTTAGCCAAGAAAAGGTTCGATCAGTGAACCATTATTGATGTTTACATATTCATTTTCACTGACGCGTTCAGTCAGTTGAAGTATGAGGCGATTGCCCACCAGAACATTGAATGCTTGACTTATATCGCCCATTGTATTTATATGCTACATGAAACCTGTCTGATGTTTCCTGTTCCTGTGTCGTCGAAGTGTGTGTCCATTAAATGCAAGTAAACGTAAACAGTAGTTCGACTTACACTTCATGCCACGAGTGAGTGAGATTGCCCTATTGTCAACTCTCAGAACATTTTCCAGCATTCGCGTACTGTCTGTATCCTCACTCCAAAACAATACACCACTGCTTAGGTCGAGTTGACCTGTGTTTGTCTTCACTGTGACAACACCCCTTCGAACACGATTGTAACCATACAACCAACACTGGTGACCGAAGGTTAGACTTTATCAACACTGATCTTTATCAAGTAGAAGAAAGAGCTTTATCAACAATCCTCCTTTCATTCATTCAGATTCGATTTCACGGAAGAGCAGGAAAGGGATGTTATCTGAGCTAGACCTTGGATCTCGACACCTTTTTTTTTTTGCTGGTTGCCTACAGTTTGCATCTGAAAGTGAGAAAGTGGGTCCGGTGTGTGACTGGTCACAACAAACTTTATTCACATTTCATAAAGGAAAGGGAGCCGCGCTAGCGTAGTGGTTACCACACCGCGCTGGCGACCGGGTGACCCTGGATCAAACCCGGCCGAGGACATTTTAAGGAGTGTCGTCGACCAAAGACTGGCAGCTCTTGAGACGACCCAGCTCTAATGGGTACCTCCGAAATCGGCGAGTATCTGCCTGAATGGCGAGGGACACCTGTCTCTGTGCAAGAAAAAGGGATACTCACGTAAAATCAGTCTCAGGTTAGATATAATAACCTGAGATTTCGCCTCGAGTATTAGCGGGCGTACGAAAAAAAGGGGAAAAGAGAAATTGAACGTTTCATTAAATTAAAAATATACATTTATACACACTCGGGCACGTATACGTACACACCGTTACAAGCACGTTTCATAGCAATTTGCAAAATGAAATACAAGGAGAGTACATTGCATAATACCTATAAATATTCAAAATTACACTTTTATTGGCACACATACACGCAAATACTACTGTATATATTCGTTCACCTACACATTTATACTTGCACCCATATGTTATTAGGCTTACTTATTCAATTTCTCAAGATGAATAGAGCAAAATTAAATTTGGCCTCCTTAATGTTTAAGAATAGGATTGTCCCGGTTTGTAAAATATTCACAGTGGAAAAGGGGTACCAATCGCTCTTACACACATACACACACTCACATACACAATTATGCACATATATCGTTGCCTTTTACACCATATTACAAACATCATGCGCATTATTAAAATACAAGGCTAAATTGAAATACAGATAAAAGTCATATACACTCGTACACACATATTCCTATCAAGGGTCTACTTTCATTAACATAGTAATAAAACAGCCAACGTGTGATAAATACATTCATGATTAAAATGTTAGGCAATGCTGTGTGATTTTCCCCCTGAATTTAAAGGTATGAGCAGTACAATACCAGCGCCAAAGACTTCCCACGAACACACTTAGGGATCAGTGGGCAAGGTCATACCTTAACACTTTAACGACATCTAGAACTGTGGTCAACATGACCTCCCGCGAATATATGAGTAATTTAAACGGTCGAGCTGAAGTACTTGAGAAGATAGGGGGACTAGGGAATGGAGGGGGCACAGAAGGCCGAAAGCGGCCTTACAATATGTTAGGATAGACAAAGAATGAGATAGTAGTGGAGGCAGGGCAGCTGGGGAAAGAAAGAGTCTTTTTACGAAACAAGTCTGCCTCGTTAAGGAAGAGGTACCATCTCATGGGCTATTGATAAAACTTTCTGACGAAAGATATGCAGAAATAAACCAGCGTTGAAAATACGATAATATTACATGACAAGATTCCGAAAACACCCAATCTGATGCCGAAATTCTGATAAAATAATCAAGATCAATGTGTATGTGCTATATCCTGCTTTCGGAATTATGTTTAACATGAATGCTTTGTAGATATCTGATTTTTGTGTTGTTTGTGAATCGATGATTTTCTGCAGTAGTTTCATTGTAGGCGTGATTGTACTGCATTAAAAAAACAAATGATCTTCTGTTTCTTGGATGCTTTCCTACATAGCTGACATTTTGTTATTTGGTTGGATCTGTGTACTTCTCGTTTTGTTGTGGGTGTCATGTTGTATATTAGTATAAAAGTGACCTCTCTTGCTTTAGCAGTGATTTTTGGGTTGTGCAAGTTAGTGAAGGTTTCGGTGTAATCTGTAATAGCATATTTCTGTCCTCTTTTAATTATTAAGTGTAATGGTGGTGCTTAGAGTTTAACTAAATGTTTATATATTGCATTTGTTTTCTGGTGAATTAATTTTTCATGTCCTTGGATGGCTTGGATGCATTTCTTATAAAATGAGGGCATAGGGCTGAAGTGATGCGGATTGCATTGTTCAGTGGTATCAGTTTGAAAAGTCTGAGTCCCGTGTAATAATGAGCTAGTGTGTGTCGTTATGGGTGTTTGATGATGCTGCCTGTGTGTTTAATTCTGAGTGCCTGGATCTTTGTTTCTATGTCTTGAAGGGCAGTCCCTCCGTGTTTCTTTTCTTGTATAAGTGTCTTGTGTTTAATGCTGTAAATTGTGCGACCAAAAACGAATGTTCTGGCTGGTTTGTTTAAATCTGTGATAGTCTGTTTTGGGGGGTCGAAAAACTGTGGCAATGTAAAGTAGCTTATAGAAAATGTATGTATTTACAATTAAACTTCGTCCAAAAATCTTTGCTTTTGCATTTGTATCTGTGCAGCATGTCTCGTATTTTGGATGTTAGATTTTTCAATTTTTCTCTGTGTATGCGATTTGGGTGTGAGGGAAAGGTTATACCATAGATTTTGATGTTGTTTGTTGGTGTTAGTCCAAAGGGAAGTCTGCTTTGTTCTTCCATTTGCCTATGCCCATTATTGTTGATTTTTGAACATTTACTTTTGCTCCGCTACCTTTGCTAAAGTCTGTGAATGTGTTTAGGATAATTTCTATAGACTTTTTGTTTGGTGGGAAAAAGATGGTGTCGTCTGCATAGGCGAGCAACTTTTGTTCACCTTTCCCTTGTATGAAAGTGCCCTTAATAGAGCTGTCTTTTCTGATGTTCTCTAGTAGTGGGTCTAGTGCAAGAACATACAGTAAAGGGGAGAGAGGGCATCCCTGCCTTACAGATCTTGTTAGCCTGAAGGTGTTAGTTAATGTATGATTTACTAACACTTTGCTCTCGGTTTTCATGTACAGAATATTAATCCATTGTCTGAAGTGTTCACCTATGTTGCAATGTAGTAATGTTTTGTGGAGGTATGAGTGATATTATGTCATAGGCTTTCTCCTGGTCAAGGGAAAGAATAGAAGACTGACAATCCTTCTGGTGTGTGTAGGTGATTATGTCTCTTATGAAATGTAAGTGTTGATGGATGTTTCTGTGCTGGACGCTACACTGCTGGTCTTCGTGTATGAGGGTCGCCATGAATGGTTTTAGTTTGTTTGTTAGAGCTGTTGTTAAAATTTTATAATCTACGTTTAAGAGTGATATTTTTCTGTAATTTTTAAGGAGTATTTTGTCGGAGTTTGGTTTTGGTATTAGAGTGACGTAAGACATGTTTAGGCTTGGTGGGAGTTCCTTATTCTCAAAGGCTTCTTTGTATACTTGTAGTAAAAGAGGCCCTAGGGTACGAACGAACGAACGAACGAACTAACTTTATTTTCAAAGGGTTTAGAATTTGGCACGCAGGCCCGTCCAACATTCTGCCCTTCCTTTCTCTCATCTTCCATACTGAATCCATTTATTCTCACATGTAACCTAAATATTACTTAAATAATAAAATAACAAAATAAAATAAAATCCCAACATTGTAACAGTACAATAACAGTTACACAGATTTACGGTACCTTATCATAATTAATATTAAACAGGACAAAATTATCTTTAAAACCTGCATATGATGTTATGTAATTATTTAAGAACATAACGAAATTAGGGTGGCATATAATCTGCACTCATGATGTATTTGAAAAGTCTGTGATTGAATGAATATGGACTAAGAGTATTTTTTAAGTCGTGTAGAAGAGTATTCCACAGATGAGCAGCAGAAAAAGTAAGTCCGTCAGGTCCTGGTGATTTGTCTTTTTGCATTGCATTCACTGCGAGTGTAATGTCTGTTAGTGTCAGCTCAGTGTCTAGTGTTTGTATGTCTGCGTCAGATAATACTCTTTTTTTTGTAAATTGCATAAATCTTTCCTGTATATATGGTTGAACATTTTTCTTCGGTGTACAGGTTCCTATAGTAACTTTCGAAAGCCTGCACTATATGTTGTGTTTCTGTCTGTGTGGTCCCTTCTAAATCCACTATTTGGCCTATCTGCCTGCAGCGTTGTATATTTTGTTCTATTGCCATGTATTGTTTGCTGGGAGTCTCTTGTGTGATTGTGTTAAATTTTGCCCGTAATAGGGCTCCTAGGAACTTGTGGTGTTTAAATTGGTCTAGTTCGTTTTATAGCGTGAGAATGGAGGGAGAGTTTTTGTCTGTTTGCTTTGTTAGTTGTATAGCTTTCTCTATCAATGTCTCTTGTTGTATGCGGTGTCTGTGTATGACATTAGCTGCGTTCGTTCGTGTATGGTGCTTTTAAGTATTTCCCAGTGTTCTTGAATATGCTCTATTGGTATGTCGTTTGTGTATGTAAGAATTAGTTTGGTCATGTGCTCTACGTATGTTTTGTTTTGGAGCAAAGTGTTGTTGAATTTCCAGTGTGGGGTACGTTTGGAATGCGTGCTTGCTTGTGTAGTGCTAATGGCTGCGAGTACTGTTTTGTGATCTGTGAACTTGAGAGCTTCTGGCAAGTGTTTTGCTTGAATTATGTGGTGTGTTGACGGCACATAGATTCTGTCTAATCGTGCAGCTCTGTTGTGTGCGGTGTGTGCATGCGTTGTTTCAATACTGTGTGTGTGTGTCTGTCTGTAGGCATCTAATAACCTGTTCGTATCCATTATGGTTTGTATTATGTCTAATTGGTGTGCGTCTTCTCTGTTAGTTCTCCTTACCTGTGTTTTAACTACGTTTATATCTGTCAAAACGCAGTTAAAATCGCCTCCTAACATAATATTATGTCCCCTGTATGACTGAGGGAGCAAGTTGTCTATATTTTCGTAAAATTGTGGTTGTAGTTTGCTGGAGCATTTATATTCAACACCCTGTGGTCTGGAGCCGTATTTACTTCAATTTGGAGAATTCTTATTTATTATTGAAAGTAGCAGAGTAGATGAGTTTCTACTACATCAACATGTGCATGAAGTAAATAATGTTTTAATATTTTTGAATAAAAATAAAATAAAAACATTTATATACAGAGTAGAACTGTTTTTCTAAAAGTGCGCATAACAGAATATTGTTTGTTTTATATATTTTGTATGTTAACCAGATGTATATAAAATGGAATGAGAATCTTTTATTTTTTTATTATTTGTGTCATATTTAAATTGTTTCCCTTGAATAAAAAAAAAAGCATTGATGACGATTAGGTTATCTCCCCTAACATTTCAATGGTGACACGTAAAGAAATGTATGTATATTTACAGTATTTTGTATGGAGGCGCGTTTTTTCACACTTTTTATATACTCAAAGGACACAGTCTATGCCCATGAACCAAATTTTACAGTTTATTTTGTTTAAAAAATGTGGTTACCTTTGTAACCAAAAAAAAAAAAAAAAAAACATCCGCCAAATTGGATTTTTAACTAATTTTCAAGAGACCATGTCGTATGTTTTCTGTCGTCCAAAGTTGATCAAATTGCACACACACATGTTGTGACTGACAATTAAAAAATTAGTTCAAAAGATTATTTTGATAAATTTAAAAGTCTATTTTTAATGACATAAAAAATACATCATATTGGAATGAAAAAAATATTTTAAAAATATATAAAACAAAATTACCAAAATATCAAAATTCTTTTCTGCACAAATAAAGATATATATGTACAACATGCATGCCAAATTTTATAATGATCTGTTAGATAGATTGTTAGTTTTGTAATTTTATGTTAATATAAAGTTAATTTTAAGAAAAATGCATTTTACTCACCGAGTGCCTTGTCTTGTCCAATATACTCCATTCTGGGGGACTAAACGTCTCTAAAATTGTCCAGAACTATATGCTGCACCTCCTTCAGCTTCCTGCAGCTCCTCCTCTCGCCTTTGTCTTGCCTAAATTTTCTTTTTTTTACAAGTTTGTCAGCCTCATATTTCGGGCTGTTGGCCAGACGTTTCCTTAATCGCACCTGTCCAAGGCGTTTCGAGTTTGTTCCAGATGCTTGGCCATACAACTTTTTTATTTCTGCACTGGCTGATGGACCAAAGTTGAACTCTCCAATGGCCACAAGGACACTGAATTTGACCATTTTTATTGACACAAATTTCCGCTTGCTGCAGCGACTCAATATAACATTGTGGCGGCTTTCATTTGCATTTTGAGTTCCACCTAGCTCACACCGCTTGAGCAGATGCTGATCAGTAAGATGCTCATAAATAGGGGCTAAGTGCTTATGGAGCAGGTTGTAGCGGAGTGTGAACTTGGGTATTGTGGGGTCCAGCAGCTTCTCTTTTGGCCATGGAAGCCTGATAGAAACTTACTTACTTATTTAGTCGTTCCCCTTCTACCGTGAGATGTAGAGGTTTGGAAGAGAGAGGGCCAGACTATTCTATCAGCTGTCTTCCTCCTGACCTGGTTCCATTCTAGTCCTCGGTCCTTCAAAGATTATCTAATGTTGTCCTCCCAGCGGACTCTGGGTCATCCTAGGGATCTGGATCCCTGGCTCTTTGTTTCCCATGCTTGTCGTGGTAGCCGATCTTCTCCCATTCTGCAGACATGGCCAAACCATTTTAGTTGGAACTCCTGACAGAAACACCAGTAGTATTTGCCTGGCGGACAAAAATTATGTTGGGGTTTATCGTTTGTTGAATACCCATGGTTGAGAGAAGCCATGATGCCTTGTTTCATCTCTGGTGCTGTACTATGCTGGCGGATGGCCCTGGTGTAGTAAATACCCAGTTTTCATATGGCATTTTGGGTCAGACAACCATAGCCATTTCCCCCAAGGGTGAATGATTATTTCCTGCAGTCAGTAACGAATGTCCTCAGTGCAGTGTCTAATCGCTTTGCGACATGGTTGACGCGCTCCTCTTTGGTTGTCAACTTCTGGACCATAAGGTTTGATGTCGCAGAATATGTTGTAGGCCTTGGTTTTCAGGTGCAGACCCGGGAGTTCTAGGTTCTCACAGAAGAGATTGAACGTAGATGTGCCCATTCCAGACATGAGGGCACCAAGAACAGCAGATTTGTGTATTGCATGTCCCTGAGGACCGTGGCCTTCTGGTTCCCTCTCGGATGTGTACGTTCCAGAAATCACTTTTTCACATGTGTGTCACACAACTTCCAGGAAGAGAGAGAAACCCTTTGACTTGGTGTTATCAGTTCTTGTGGGCAATGTGCTCTGCTTGCACACGTTGCAACCCACGTTGGTGAGCAGATTGTTGATGACAGAAATGTCCATAATGGTTCTGTACGTAGGTTTAGGTTGGGCATAGATAATGTTATGAGAAGCACAATTCTTGCACGCGCTCAAGTTCATTTTTATATGAGATCGACTTGGGCCAATGGTGAAAGGCACTATTGGATCGGCGATTTGAACTATAGGCCTATCGGATACTATTATGAAGAAATTAGTTGATGATGAGCCTACATCAGTTTGCTTATCATTCACCGCTGATTCGGTCGTACCATTGCTGGAATTTACACACTGCCGACGTGCTCTGGCAGCAGAAAGTTGTTCTAGCTTTGCTTTCTTACCTTTTCTTCCCATTTTGAAGTATTAAAACACAATTTGGTGAAATTTAAACTGTAGTCAAGAGAAAACTTTCGATGAAGAACCACCATGTACGATTGAACAAAGACTTACTTTGTTTACGGCAGAAGGTGCTGTTGTTATCTTCCGGATTAGCGTTGGCCAACCAGCGCGTTGTTATGACCGATCAAAAAGATAGACACGATACGGCATGAAAGGGGTAATGGGTCACAGCGTTCCCAATAGTTATAATTAAGTCAGCGTAAAATTATGGAGGTTTTGGATGCCAAATCACGCATTGCTATGAGAAAGAAATGTGTCGAATTTGCTATAACCGTGGAGATTCTCTTTTCATCGATACCACATACTGATACTAGCGTAACTAAGGTATTATTGAGAGGCAAATCTTGCATTTTCGGCACAAATTTGCAAACCAAAGATTGGGGGTAGTGCAGAAAATATGCTTTTTGACACATAAAATGCATTTTGTATGTCATAAAACCTTGCTCAACCGATTCCTCGATGATTAATTAATAAACTATGCTCAAACGTAAAAAAAAATCTATATTTTGTTCCTGAAAATCAATTTTCACTGGCGCAAATCAAAATAATGATGACCCTCATCATATGCTCCATAGGGAACTAAGTGGCAATGAATAAACATGATTATTGTATGCAATACGTTTTTGGTACTGTGTTGTTACATTTGAGGGTTTTTGAGAGGCGAACTGGACCCCTGGTTAAGGGGTTGTGTCGGGCATACCGTATTTTATTATAGGTCTATTTTCTTTTATCAGAAGACCGAAATATTCTGAAAATCCACTGTTTCTGTGGGTTACTTTAGGCGACGTTTTGATTACAATTCAGGCAATTTCTTACTGCTTATGGCAAATTTTGTGCTATTTTTCTAACGTATTTTGCTCGACGTGAACTACTTTTGAACGCGATGTGGGCGACATCTGAAAACGGGGAAAGGGTGGGGGTGGGAATCCGGTTTCAAAAAATAAAGCTGTCCACGAGAATGTCGGATAAAAGGGTACAGACCTCCGCTATCTCACCCGGGCCTCTACATAATTTCTAGCCCCAGAGCCTTCTACCATCTCTTGTCATATCTTTTTTTTTTTTTTTTTTTATTGTCACTTATTTTTGAACATTTTTGTTTCGTTTGTTTTTGAGTTTAGTAACAAAATAATTTTATTGATTGCGATCACGAGCTGTGAACATAATTTGTATGTGGGTACTAATTATCAATTACAGTGTAGACAGCGAATCAATTTGGAAAAAGGATAAGGCATTACGGAGTTCCGCTGAAGATCATGAACTTACTAAAGAAAACATATGAAGACATGACATGCAGAGTTATTCATGAAGGACAACTTACAGAAGCGTTTAAGGCGACATGGAAGCTTCTTGGTACCACGTCTCATCTTATTGGTTATAGATGGGTTATGAAAACATTGATAGCCAACAGAAATGGAATTAAGTGAATTCTGACTAAACAGCTAAACGATCTAGATATCGCCAAGGACCTGGTTCTCCTATCTCACAACCGTAATCAGATGCAAGGCAAAATGAAAATATTCCATAAGAGGTCAAAGCAAGTGGGTCTAAAAATACATAAGGAAAAGAAAGAAAATGATAATAAATACAGGAAGCTATAACACGATTACACATGAAGAAACACTACTACCAGATACAGAATCGTTCATATATCTTGGCATCAATATAGAAAGGGACAAACAGAGGTATCAATTTAAGAATACAAAAAGCCAGAGAAGCTTTCATAGCATTGGGAAGTTCAAGGAAATCAAAAGAAGTCAAGTCAAAAATGAACAAAAAAGAATCTTCAATTCAAATGTCAAGTCAGTCCTATTGTATGGCTGTTAAACATTGGGGAAAAACACAAAGTTATCGACTTTCATAAATACAGCCCGAGTTAGATCTTAGAACTTTAGAGGCGCAGAGCCGAGTCTAGCTCTGGCAATGGGGAGTTTTTCGCACCTCGGTCGCCCTCAGCTGACTTCTCTAGCGGTCATTCGTCTCAGTAAGCCGATATGAACTTTAATCCTGAATCTTTTCCCAGTCCCAATGAGAAAATAGATAGTTTCCTAGAGAAATTTGAGCAAATGGCAACCCTGTAGGGTTTGGACGTTTCTAAGTGGACATTGAAACTGTCCCAAGCCTTAAAAAGCTCTGCAAACAACGTGTATGTAAAATTGAGACCCGGCAATAAAGCAAATTACGACATGCTGAAAAAGGCTCTACTTGAATGTTTTGACAGGAATGCCCGGAAATTTTTACACCTTTTCCGAAATAGAAGGAAGGAAGGAACCGAGACATACGCTCAGTTCTCTTCCCGTCTAAATGGATATCTGACTAAAAGCTTGGAACTTTCAGATATTCCTTGCCCTTTCGAAGGTCTCGAAGAATTTGTCCTAACTGAACAAATTAAAAACACGATGTCAGTTGACACCCGTAGATTTCTCGCGAAACAGGGAGTGGAACGCATCGATGATATTTTGATTCGGGCCGAGCACTATGCAAACGCATTCGCAGAGCTCCCGGGTTCCAAACGTAAACCTAGAGAGGAGCCATCTCGAAATAATAACATAGAGTCTTCTCTCAAGCAACCCTGTAGCCAGATTCCTATGGCGCCCCTCACAGAACCATGCACGGTACTGGTGCACGAAAGAGGTGCTTCCAGCTGGTGAAATACATTCCAATAGTTTCCGAGACATTTTGGAAAATTGCACCGAGAATATTTTCTCGGGGGCCCCGTGTCCGCCCTGGGGAAACGGCTACACTTCGTCTGAATTGCAGACAGGGCCGGATTAAGCTAGTGCGGGGCCTGTAGCATATGTTAAGAAAGGGGCTCTATATTTTAAGAAAAAACAATAAAACAACACAAACATATTTGAACACATACATTTTTAATTTGCATAGTAATTATCATTATCAATTAATTCGTGCTTGTAATCCTATAAACTTGCCACTCATGTTGCTGGCGTTGTCATAACTTTGACCACGGCAGTCTTTAATATCAATGTCATTTGCCTTTAAAAAATTAAGTAGACTTTTAGTAAGCTGTTCAGCACTATGACCTTCCATATCATTCTGAACTCATAAGCTTGCATGAGAAACAGAATAGGCGCCCTTTACTTTCTGAATAGCATAACCATTTTCTTGCATGTTGCTTGTTTGTAAGTTTGTGAATATGTGTAAAATAAGACTTCTGACAGTATCGAGTTTTCTTTTCAGTGTCATACAATCGCACGGATGAAGAGAAGGCACTATCAACATGTTGACATTTTTCACTTCCCTTGGATATGCAATATTCACGCTCACAGTCATCTATATTGTTCGGCCAGTCACCAGTATCATTAGAGCACTTCTTCGTTTCACTTATTCTTTCACATTCAGACTCATTGTATACTGGGTTTTGCAGTATGTTTTCTGCTGCACAGCCTGCACTAGTACTAGTTATTCCTGTACTTCCAGTTTCAGCGGTTAGAGTACCACCACCATGAACATCAAAATATTCTGTCAGCTTACGTGTTTTTTGATATCACAAGTTGATCTCTTCTTTCTTTTTCTTCCTTCGCTTTACGTTTTTCACTTCCAGAAGCATAATTACGTCCAATATCTCTGTGTCTACTGCTCATTTCTTGAGTTTTCTAACCTTACAAATCAAGAAATTTTAATCAAGATCGAAAAAGAGTGCGAGCACGCCGTATACCTCAATTAAAACAGGAAGTTTCCGTTTCCTAAATTCTAGTTTTTATTGTTAATGCAAATTCATTTCACAAAGAACGAAACAAAATTAGAGGGGCAGTCGCCTAGAGCCAAAAAAGTGGCTTCCGTCCAAACGTGACCAAATTTTCAACACCACTTAAATGGCTTCCGTCCGCAAACAGTTAAGATAAAAATAATGAAGAGTCACACTACGTCACCCTCTTATGCTCTTTCTCTCACAATTTCGTGACACCAAATGAAAAGGCGCTAAAGATGGCATAAATCACAAGATCATTGGTTTAACGCTCGTATTTTTTTTTCTTCTCTCTAACCAGCGGCACTCGAGCTTTCCAGCTCTTTTGGCCCAATGACATGTCATTGCGAGGCTGGGGGTCAGTGGACTTTCCTTCCAACCCGGTCAGGAGCTTTGCTCCTTCCCATCAACGCTCGTATTAGAAGATGACCAAAAAATAATGTACATATTTATTGGCGCGGGGCCCCTAAAAGCGCGGGGCCCGTAGCATATGCTACTTGTGCTACTACGTTAATCCGGCTCTGATTGCAGACGGAACCACCTGTAACAACGGCAATCGCGCTGACGTTGCAGGAGAGTGGCAAATGTTCGCCGTTAACTCTCACACGGGGGCGCTAGTACTATGTTGCAAACCAATGGCCCAACTTTTGGACGGGTTCCCCCTGGAAAACTTCTTAATCCTTACCCGTTTCTTCGAGCAGACAACGGTGAGAAGAGCTGTCTTATACGGTTGGAAGGATTTTCCCCTGACCATTTGATCCTAGCCGACCTCGAAAAAGGAAGGGCGGGAGATGAATGTGGGGCCGGTGATCATAAATGTTATCCCTCACTCCAACCATGTAGTGGAGAAATTAGGGAAGAAGATGGAGCTGCTCGTTTGTATGGATCGTAAATAAACCTTGTGAGATGTCTACAATATTGATAAAGATACGTTCTGAGCTGATAAGGATAGCTGGATCATAGCTGGTTCAGTATTTTTGTTGATTCGCGAATGCGTGCTTCGTTCGTTTATAATCTTCAAATTGAGGGTCATCGTTATATGGACTCATTATGTGTTGAATGTCAAAGAAGATATTGGTTCCTTTCGGAGCTCATTATTATATTATATATCTTCTCATCGGAAGAGTTCTTCACTACAATAATAATCGACATTGTCAATGCAAACAAACAGCCGTAACGTATCGATGTGGATAAGTCTTCAACTTGGAGTACATGATTTATTAAACAGTTCACACACGAAGACATTTCACGTAGGTATAACATTCACATACAGTTCATTATAATTTACTTGCATATATATTCTTATCCGTCCGTGTCATAATGAATTCATGTCAGCAGAACATCATGGCTATATACATGTGCTGCTGGGATTCAGACAGCCAGAAGTGAGCGCATGAGTCTTGACGAAAATAATCAAATTACTTATTAAATATCCTTCCGTAACGCAGGTTAATCACTAACCTTATGAATTCACTTGTATATACTATTATCTGGACTGACCCTGAGTCCTAGTATCACTTTACATAAATATGGCTATTAGCAAAGCCTATCAACCTTGGAAGGAGGTAAAAACACGACTTCACGGCTTGACGGACAATGTAACAAAGGTACAGTAACTAAGTCACGAAGCGTGACCTTATCGACGCTAACACGTCATAATTTGACCGTGTATTTCGCGTTCATTAATCCGTGAAGTATAAAAATCAATTTATATTAATTCTATTGACCCCAAAAATGCGTACTGCCAATTCTAGCAGACGATATCAATAAAACTACCGTAACAAGTATATATTTGCACTCATTCAACTCGTTAATGTTGCAAGTGTTCATTGACCGTTAAAGCAAGTCATACATTATCATCATCATCATCACCACCACCGCCATCATCACCACCATCATCATCACCACCACCATCATCACAACCATCATCATCATCATCACCACCACCATCATCATCACCACCATCATCATCATCACCATCATCATCACTTTCTTGTGTGACCTTACGGAGCATGGAGCCACCACTGTAGCTAGACCCCTTACAGGAAGCTTGCACCAAGCAGTCACGTGCTCCTGTCGCTGGGCTTTCTGTAGCAAGTTGTTTTACATGATGAGGTTGCCAGCCCCTTGTACAACCTCATATTAGTTGCCTTGTACGACATGCCTGACGGAGTAGTAAGCCTTATTCATTCTTTTCCTCCTCAGAGACCCACAGAAACGACACTGGGCACTGCAGTCGTACAATCAGTATGAATATAATGCACATTTAACACGGAGTGTTTTCAGAGACCATTACAATCGTACAATCAGTATGAATATAATGCACATTTAACACGGAGTGTTTTCAGAGACCATTACAATCGTACAATCAGTATGAATATAATGCACATTTAACACGGAGTGTGTTCAGAGACCATTACAATCGTACAATCAGTATGAATATAATGCACATTTAACACGGAGTGTGTTCAGAGACCATTACAATCGTACAATCAGTATGAATATAATGCACACTTAACACGGAGTGTGTTCAGAGACCATTACAATCGTACAATCAGTATGAATATAATGCACATTTAACACTGAATGTTTTCAGAGACCATTAGAATCGTACAATCAGTATGAATATAATGCACATTTAACACGGAGTGTGTTCAGAGAGAGAACTGAGAGATCTTTTTTTTCCATAACCAGCGGCACTTGGGATTTCAGCCCTTCGGCCCAATGACATGTCATTGCTAGGCTGGGGAGCCTGTGGACTTTCCTTCCAACCCGGTCAGAGGGTTTATCTCAGGAGCCGTTCAGGTTATTCAGTCAAAATCTCGGTCGGTGACACTCCACCAAATGCCTACGCCCGGGCTTGAACCTTGAACACTTATCGCCAGCGCATGTGGTAACCATTACACCAGCGCCGCTCCCAGAACTGAGAGATAAAACCAAGTATATAAGAAAGAAAAATAAGAAGAACAGTACTTACTTGAGCCAGAATATCTCAGAGTCTGGAAACCTGAAGATGTACCAAAAAAAAAAAACAAAGGAAGAAAGAAGACACAGCAAAGAAAAAAGAAGTAAATAATATTAACAATAACAGTTTTTGTAGTTACCTGTGATAAGTTATAATACTTGCGTTCCCCAATAGCAAAACGAACCAGAGGATCTTACTAACAAGAAGTAAGACCTAACAACAATTTGTACTCCAAGTGGGCATTGCTGCATTCATGTAATGCCTTTTAAAACGGATTTTATTTGTTTGAGAACTAGAATATTTGACAGAAGTACAATACGCCGTGACAGAAAAGCCTTTTTTTAATGCGTTTTAGAAAATGTGATCGACACCGTTCCAAAGTTGCGTGCGGTGAATGAAGAAGAGTTTTATAACTTAAAACAAAATATCACACCAATAATTCCTTCACGTACCTTTTTCCAACTATCAATTTCGCGAAAGTTTGAGTCCCCGCCATACTAAATTTCACACCATCCCTCATCTGTCTTTTCTATCGGTCTCACAAACCTTGGTAGTGTTAAGATAATAGGGGTGGTTGCACTGGCGTATCTAGGAATTGTCCAAGGGAGGGGCGATACATCAGAATGATAAATTCCCCCCCCCCCCCCCCACCCACCCCTTTTCTTATTTACACATATTTTCGACAATTAAAAAGCAAAATAGCGAATTTTGGAAAAAAATACATTGACAGCGTGATAGTTCTATTATACAGAATCTGAAAAAAAAACTTCATTTTAAATTTTTATTTTATTTTAAATATAACTATTTATAACATAATTACATAAAATTAAGGTACAAAAAGTCAAAATTTAATAAAATTCATTCATATTTTATATTATAGCATAACATCTTTTTTTTTTTTGGAATGGTCGCCCAATACAGAAATTATCTGCCTCTTGTCACAAAGTTCTCTGCTTTTGCGGCTCGAAGGAAGTCTCCTTCTTTCGTCTGCCTAGCGCCGTCTTTTTGTCTCATTGTTGTCTGGCGGTTCCCTTAATTGTCTTTCATTGTCCCGTTGCGTGAAATTACTTGCAAGCCACGTTCGTAACTTTTCGGGTACTTACTATTGTCCAGTACCAGACATGTTTTAATTCGTCCGACCTAACGATTACTTATATTTAAGTGCCAAGTTGGGAAGGGGAAGTACTAGAGCAGTTGATACGAAATATAGGTTTTTGTTACTGCTACGTCTCTTGTATCGTCACTAGTGCTAACTACGTTGGTATGTCGGGCCTACTTGAGTAGCCGACTTACTTCTAAATGGTGATTTGATAACGCGAATGTTACTGTGGCTGTCGCTTTGTCGTATACAATGGTACGACTAATGGTAATGAGCCGAGGTAATGGTAATGATTTGGTCATAACAGCGTGACCAACTGTCAACGAAAATACACTGGACTTGTACAAATAACTGACGAGACAATTTTATTACGGTAAGACTTTGACATCATGGATACGAACAATTCATCAGCATGGTTATAGCAGGATATATATGGTAGATAAAAATTCACTACGGAAGTTGGCGGACCGCACTAACCGCTGTCGTATTGAGATTAGCGGACGCTCTACGACAACGAGTTGGTAGAATGCATAGGTTTACAGAGTGACCATGTTTATAGCATTGAGCACATATTTATAACAAAGATCCGAATATCTCCTAGCGTTGACTGAGCGCATTAGCAGCCGACATAACTGGTCAAGCTGAAGCTTTGCAGTAACGGCAATGGAGAATACGTATCTGAGGCTAGATACTTCAACGAGACGATTCTGGATAACAATAGGCGAGAAAAAAAAAATTTTGCATATCGCGCTCAAGAATAACATCATCATATCTTAGATAATCATTATCAACTTCATGGCCGTGTCTCCCCTAGACTTGGGATGAGACCACGGAAAAAATAACGTCTGAATCTCTGGATCCCTCCACTGGACGTTGATTCCCTAGCCATCAATCCCTGCGTTCTCACCGCACCATCCCTAGTTTAATGTTGGTGCTCGATCGTTCCCATTTAACATCAGTTAAAAAGTTAATTGCTGTGCTCAGATGAACGTCTGAAAATCCCAGGCGTACATATGAGAGCTTTAAACATCTGTCTGACCCTCTATGAATATAAACTCTTTAACAGTTTTCAAAGTCTGAGATTGCCTTGTGGCCACCCCCTTGGATCTGCCAAAGGAGAATTGGTATGAATATGGGTGCTTGTGTAGAATAGACGGATTAAAATGGTTTAACTAGATCACCGTTGGGGAGCTGATGGGAAGAATCAGGAGAGTACGAGTGGAACAAGAGGCAAGGTAAAGCCGCCGTCATTAGATCAGATACGCATTGAGGAAATTGCTTGACATCATTACAAGGCAGTCTTTTACTGGAATACCCAGTTTAAGAGAATTAGAGGGAAACCAAACAACGCATGGATATGAGAACTCAATACAGACATGATGGAAGGGATGATGAAGTCACGGAAAGACCTAGAATGGATGGCACATGCATGGCCGGATCAAGAACTCCGGAGACCAAAGGCTATTAAGATATTTTCGGGCCAATCTTCAAAAAGGTAAATTTAGAAAAAAAAACTATTGGATTTCTGATAAAAGTGTTTTTAAATATTTTATAATATGTAAAAAAATTTATAAATATGTTCATTACTGTCAAGGATGGCCTCCTCTGCTTTGCAGTAGTAGTCCAACAATAGCCAAAACTCAAGAGTATCTAAACTGGATGTTCAAACGAGTTTACCTTCACACAAGATTACTCTTGGTAGAGATGTTGATAGAAGTGTAATGGCGCTTCTACCTGAAGGGAGTCTTAACAAGATAATTCATAAGTCAAGAACCATGTAGCTTAGGGCTGAGCAATGGTTAACGTATGGTCCGTCGCCTTTTGTGAAGGATTTAAGCAAATGTTTTTAGCCAGTTCAAGCCCCCAGCTGGTGTAATCCAACGAAATTCCTCTTATAGGCAATGGCTCTATAGATGTAAATATATCTGTTGCTGTCTATTTTGCATATATGTTTAAAGACATCAACCTGTTAATTATTTTGACAGTCTAAGAAAAGGGAACTGATGATTTACGTTAGTGACAGGTTTGATTCCTGGTTATCTTCCCTTGTCTTATGCTGACTGTTCGTCTCGTCTTAGTTTCGCTCAGGTCTGTGCCATCTCTGGGCATGCGCAGGTTTTGGCAAAACTTCCGTCTTGGGGAGTGTACCCTGGGCGTTCTGATCGGAGAGAGGTCCGACAAGTTTTCCTAGCCATTTTTCGGGGATCTGGAAGTTCTTTGTATGACTAAAATGGCATCTTTCCTTCCCCAAGTGAATTCTATATGCCAGGAATGGCAGTGTAGTGTTTTGTGTTATATAGGATTCTGAAATAAGGTAATGAAGTCAATTTTACTACATTTCGATTGCCTTTAGAAGCCATGTTGAACTCAGCTCACAACTGACTTATTATATAGAGCCCTGATAAAGGCTGAAATCTTGGTATATACAATGGTGATAAATTATAATTCCCAGGGTCTAATTGATAAAGTTCTGTTGATGTATATTTGGTAAAGTATCTCTCTGTTGAAGTGATTAGACTGTTGTAGTACATGCGCCCACACAGAGCAGATGATAAATAGGTTAGCTCTGTATTGTCCCTGTGTATAAAGTCTGTAGTGAGTGGTATGAAGGGTACAGTCACTCACCCTGTACTGTCAAGCATAGATCAACGAATCAGACTAGTGTTCATTTCCAATTGACAGCACATCATTTATTTACACAGCAACATCAATCCGATACGATACACTACACAGGTACAACAGGATACACAAAAATCAATAATAATCAATTGCGCAGAATGTTACAGCTGTTCAGTATGATGTAAACCCTGTTTACATCGCAGTTCTAATGTTACATCAGTAAATTCACCAGAACGACTGCTGACACTGCAGTTACAAAACGCCACCCAGGTTTAAATCTATATATACTCAAAAGACTGTCCGCTCTGTAGTCTATAAGTAATCTGGCCTACACAACTCCTGGCCTTATAATCTCTTCAATAACTCTGATATCTGTTCATGAATCCTTAAATCTATATATACTCAAAAGACTGTCCGCTCTGTAGTCTATAAGTAATCTGGCCTACACAACTCCTGGCCTTATAATCTCTTCAATAACTCTGATATCTGTTCATGGATCCTTAAATCTATATATATACTCAAAAGACTGTCCGCTCTATAGTCTATAAGTAATCTGGCCTACACAACTCCTGGCCTTATAATCTTTTCGATAACTCTCCCTTCATAAGGAACAATGGCCTAACTATCTCCTAGCGCCGTTCCTGCACAATAGAAATCTATCAGGGAGGTAAATATGATCCCAAAACATCGGCCTGTATACACCAAGGCCTCAGAACATGTCCTTAACATAAAGTACACCTTATTCTTCCCTTATCACATCTTATCTGCAGATTTATCACATCTTATCTGCAGATAAACACATCTAAATAGGCAAGTACTAGTACACCTCGAAAGAGGGCCAGATAGCGTTCCCTTTACACTACCCTTGGGAACACACACCAGATACTGGGCTGACTCTCCAGTCACCCGCCCAAACTTAGACTGCCACGGGATGACTCATCTCCCGCACAAACAGACACCGGACCCGGCTGTTCACGGACTAGCCGTGAGCTATTCACAGCCGGCCGAAACCAGTACAGAATAACCACATGACCAGCGCTCACACGCTTTCTGTACACTCTATTTTTTTAAACATATAAATGTTTTAAACAACTCACAATTAAACAAGTTAACAAGTGCGACAACCCTGAATTCACACTGTATAATCAATATAGTACGTATCACTCCCCTTTGACCTTTACAGTTACCACCCGGTCCGGAGAAAAAAATGATTTATCATTTTTTTGAAAAAACTACATCACCGACAAATGAGGGGTCAGCTAAGCTCTAATATATGCTTACAACAATAGTTTTATGATAAGGTCAAAATAATACATCGCCAAATAATAAAGCAAGTGTACAATAAACAAATTACCCATAATAATCTGCTAAATACACCGAAATAATCATTTACAAACAAAGTTAAGTATTATTACTGTAGACCAAACATGACACAATAAATAGAAAGTAAAGTCAAGATCAAACAAAAGAAGCATGATCAGCACAGAAAATCGACAAAGAAATCGAAATAGGAAGAAAGATCCATAATACCTAATAGTAATAATTAAGCTAATCAATTTCTTGCATGAAATACATAGCATTGTCATCAATAGTTACATGTACTAATCCATATTACAATACAAACATTACAAAGTATGGAAATATAAGAAGTGTAAGAAGTGAACGTATACAACTAGTATCAAGTAACATTCAGATGAAACATGGAAGCATAACCAAAGTATAGACCGCTTCCAAAGAAATGGAGTGAAACGAAGAATCATCCGGAAAGGAAGAAGGAAATACAAAATAATGAATGCATAGAAAAACGACAACAATACATCCCAACAACAATCCAAGTAACTAACGCATAATAAATAATTTTAGCTAAATTACAAAACTTATAACCAAAATGATTTATCACAGACATCACACAAAAAAGTGCGATATATAAAATTATCACAATCTCAAAAAACAAAAAAACTATTTTAAATGGAATATCAACATATATTATTACACCTAATTAAGCGCTTTGGCGCAGAAAAAATATAACAATGTCAAAGAAAAATACATTTCCAAAAAATAAAATTACAGTACAAAAAAGTTTCTTTAAAGCTAAGTTAAATAACAATAGTATTTTAATTTTTTCTAGATTAAATCTATAACTAATATACCAAAATAAAATTATCTTTAACCAAATGAATGACATCTAACAAAAAAAATTCCAATACTTAAGTAGACTCATAATAAACGCATACTAGTTTAAACAAAATTCAGCAGAAAAAAACACATGGCAAAAAAAATATCAAAAACCAATGTTTCAAAATATGTTTACAAATACAAATACAAAAACATAAATAACACATACAAGTTTAGTTTCAAAATTACATTTCACAACACAATAGTTACTGCATATAACCTCTGTATATGGTAAAGAAATAGCACCAGAATATAAGAAAAGAAAAAAAATAAATTTAATGAATAACAAGACTCTCTGAAACAACTAACGCATATTCGACGCTAATGAGTTTGTGCATAGGGCTGGCAATCTCATCAAATCCAAAATTTTCCTAAGAACCAACGCTGCAAAACATATCAATGTTTGATGAATTAACTATCATTGCTTCAACTTCACAACGTAGCACCTATGGTCATACATAATATGGTCTAAGTGGAATAGTCTTCCGACTAGCGTATGAAAAAAATCACAAATCCCCAATCTCATTACAAAAATTAAAGATAAGTCACTACCAAGTGATATGTCATCATTTCATTGCAATCATAACACATGCAATGTTTATTAACAAAACAATCATGTAAATAATGACAGAGTCACAACAGTGCATACCTATGAACATACACAATACCTAAGACATTATGTAATGTAAGTTACTATACAATACAGTAATTCATTAACCAAAAAATAAATTAAGTGTAAAAAACACTATAGCAATCTTAAACTAACTCCTAAACAAACAAAAAAAAATAAATAGGTCACAACTCCGCGGTCCTCGATAGCATTCTGTAAAACCGCACGGGCGATGTCATACAACACCGTGTCAACAGGCTGGCTGGGTTGCGCTTGACTAGACATCTGGTCACAGGTTGACCCACATTCCTCTCACAGTAAAAAATAACTTCGGTGCGAAGATTCTTAACAAGCCGAATACTGTGGGAAAATATAAATGAAAATGTCTATTTCAATCAACTTGTGAGATTTATTGAAGTAAAACGGAAAGTTAGTCTTACATTTACCCAAACGTGTGGCAGTGAAAACGTCTGGTTTCTATATGATGCCATCATTTCCTCGTCACACAGCAGATAACACAGAAGGATAAGACATCCTGACAGAAATGAAGGTCATCACAACAGTAGGCTGAAATAAAATCCTACTCAAACACAACGAGATATTCTCTAGAACTCAAAATGCATAACAAGCAGTAGTATTTGAAACAATACCCTTACTGTTACCTTGTTTACAACCAAGATTGTTCTTTTGTTGTGCAACATTATTATGATTAGTATTTCTACTTCTATAAAAATATCTAACCGATGGATTTTTGTTGTGTTCTAGAACCATCATTATAAGGCTGATAACCTTTATTGTAGTTATTTCTTTCACCAAAACTGTTTTTATTCTCCTTTGTGACAATATGCTTACCAAATTGATCAGCACTAGTGATAACAAAATTCTTATGGTTATCAACATGTTGAGTTTTATTTTGGGTACAAGTCTTACTAATAGCTTTGTCCCTTATTATTTGTTTATCAGTATTTCCATAATCAGAATAATGGTTGGTCTTTTTAGATCTGCCTTGAAATTTATCTCCATTTTTTTTGCAATCTATAGAACTGACTGTTATAGCAGAATTATCTTTGCTGGCCTGACGCCACGAGTCAGTAATGTTACCAGAAGTAGTACGTGGGAAATTGTATTTGCCACGTAGTGATCTCCGTCCATCATGTTCGATTTTCGTCTCAGCAAAGAATGTATAGGGCTGGATCTTTGCTTGTTTTACTTGTTGATAAGCAACCTTCTGTCTACTATTGTCAACATTGACAGTAGACAACCCCTTGATGCCTAAAATAACATCCACCAAACCATTTAACTCTATTTCTCAGATCACTAATCTCAGCATTTCTAAGTGAGATGTCTTCAGTTTGTTTCTTAATTAAGTCATTCGATGTTAAAAGCTTACTCTTCTCCTGCATGAGTAATTTCTCAATATCAGTCATTTTCCTTTTGTACATCGTTAACTCTTCTAATCTCTCCTTATCATCCTTTTCTTCATTAGCACTCAACTGTGTTAAATCCATCTGAAGTTCCTTAGTGTTACTATTCTGGCCATTCCCAAGCTCATTAACATTCTCGGGAGGTACAAAATACTTTTCTTTAAGTCGGTGACTAACAATCACATTGTCACACAATAAGCCAGTAAGTGTTTCATTACATAAGTTTTCACATTTCTTGGTTTGAACTTTTAATTTCTCACAAATATCATTCTTCTCTTGAATTTCTCGAGTGAGATTACCCATTACGCTATTCATATGTTCTATCTGAACTTCCAAATCTTTTACTTTACTGCCTGCAGAGTCTAATGCTGTTGTTACATTAGCAAGATCCAAGTTTGATTTCTGTAACTCACTTGTGAGCCTAGACACTGTTTCTTGTAATTTTTTTCTTTTCAGCATCATCTTGTAAAAACTTATCACTTTCCTGTAAAGCACTCTGTTTGTTTACTTTTGTTTGTTTCTCAATATTCAATTCCCTTTTATGCAGGTCAGAAACACTGTTGTGGATTATCTTGAATATACTTTGCACAATATGTCCGTGTTCAATCTCTATATATTGTTGCACAAACACACGAATGTGCCGTAGCAAATCAACCAAATCCCTAGCCATTACAAAATTACAAACTAACTTAAAGTTATGTTCAGCAAATGACTCTAGGGATGCTGACACATTAATCAAAAAATCCTCCATCACCCATGCTCCAAGTCGTGGGCCTCTCAATCCCTTTTTATCTCTTCCTACCACCAATGCATACTCCAACATAGGTCTTATATCTGTAGGATCTACATCACACCACTTAGCATCCATATCAAAATTAATTATAATAAGTTTATGTCCCTGGAAATTTAGATAATTAATTTCCACCTCACACAATAAATATTTCAATTCTCAATTATTATGCACTAAAACCTATACTAAACAGTTAATAGAATATATAATGTGTGATATGAGAAGACTTGATAGCATGCATACATAAACACAGTTTTCACAACAACACAACCACTTATCTTGCAAATAGCAAAGTTCCTTCTTTTCTTGTTACAATCGATGGGCATCAACATCAAAGATGACACAACATAAGCAGAGTCCCATGTCAACTCTCACTACACCCTGACACAGCATGCTATGTTGTCATACACAGCATAGGAAACTGGAAACTGGAAACAGTATGCTATGTGATCGTACACAGCACTGGAAACTGGAAACAGCGCAAGTTACCCACTTGTTCCCTCTGTCGTCGCGAAGGTACACTGTCTGTCACTCTTGTTGGAAAGAGCTACTTGATATTTCGCACTTGCATATAAAACTGGAACATACTGTAATTCTCATAATGCAGATATCGCTGATGATGATGAATCAGGACAGGTCGTCATAACCATGTCAAAGTTTACTTGATAATTTCGCTCCGAAACGTAGAACTGGACACGCTGCGAAAATGTCATATGGAGGCATGTAAACACAAGACGCTTCACCGTGTCACCGATTAAAGGTCATGAGTGACACACAACTGTCTGTGTATTGTAGAGGCGTTGCCGATTACAGGTCACGATCAACACAAAAAATTGTAGAAGATTCGCCTTTGTTTCTTAACAATGTAGAAGTAAGAAAAGGCGTTATAAATCCAAGTCACGCCCACATAGGGCTATTCATTGCTCTTATAACCTTACCATGATACTGATAAAGTCTGATGCTCTTATAACGCGAATTCGTGGTCATTACGCCCGAAAGGTTGGCCCACCACTGATAAAGACTGAATGGTGTTATATACAATGGTGATAAATTATAATTCCCAGGGTCTAATTGATAAAGTTCTGTTGATGTATATTTGGTAAAGTATCTCTCTGTTGAAGTGATTAGACTGTTGTAGTACATGCGCCCACACAGAGCAGATGATAAATAGGTTAGCTCTGTATTGTCCCTGTGTATAAAATCTGTAGTGAGTGGTATGAAGGGTACAGTCACTCACCCTGTACTGTCAAGCATAGATCAACGAATCAGACTAGTGTTCATTTCCAATTGACAGCACATCATTTATTTACACAGCAACATCAATCCGATACGATACACTACACAGGTACAACAGGATACACAAAAATCAATAATAATCAATTGCGCAGAATGTTACAGCTGTTCAGTATGATGTAAACCCTGTTTACATCGCAGTTCTAATGTTACATCAGTAAATTCACCAGAACGACTGCTGAAACTGCAGTTACAAAACGCCACCCAGGCTTAAATCTATATATACTCAAAAGACTGTCCGCTCTGTAGTCTATAAGTAATCTGGCCTACACAACTCCTGGCCTTATAATCTCTTCAATAACTCTGATATCTGTTCATGAATCCTTAAATCTATATATACTCAAAAGACTGTCCGCTCTGTAGTCTATAAGTAATCTGGCCTACACAACTCCTGGCCTTATAATCTCTTCAATAACTCTGATATCTGTTCATGGATCCTTAAATCTATATATATACTCAAAAGACTGTCCGCTCTATAGTCTATAAGTAATCTGGCCTACACAACTCCTGGCCTTATAATCTTTTCGATAACTCTCCCTTCATAAGGAACAATGGCCTAACTATCTCCTAGCGCCGTTCCTGCACAATAGAAATCTATCAGGGAGGTAAATATGATCCCAAAACATCGGCCTGTATACACCAAGGCCTCAGAACATGTCCTTAACATAAAGTACACCTTATTCTTCCCTTATCACATCTTATCTGCAGATTTATCACATCTTATCTGCAGATAAACACATCTAAATAGGCAAGTACTAGTACACCTCGAAAAATGGCCAAATATCGTTCCCTTACACTACCCTTGGGAACACACACCAGATACTGGGCTGACTCTCCAGTCACCCGCCCAAACTTAGACTGCCACGGGATGACACATCTCCCGCACAAACAGACACCGGACCCGGCTGTTCACGGACTAGCCGTGAGCTATTCACAGCCGGCCGAAACCAGTACAGAATAACCACATGACCAGCGCTCACACGCTTTCTGTACACTCTATTTTTTTTTAACATATAAATGTTTTAAACAACTCACAATTAAACAAGCTAACAAGTGCGACAACCCTGAATTCACACTGTATAATCAGTATAGTACGTATCACTCCCCTTTGACCTTTACAAGCCCCATCTTGGGTTCTTGAGAACGGGAACCAAGACCAAGTTGTCTTTTGTACCTTAGAAGCCCAGAGGAAAGTTATTTACTGGAGTAACCCGCTATTCAGACGGTGGGAGTGGCAGGAATTGGTACATGAAGATATATATATATATATATATCACTACAAGGTACCTGATATGTGAGACTCGCTACTTGCGGCCTAATGCTGTCGCCATAAAGGTCCGTTGTCACGGCCTTTGTTCTTCAGGAGAAGAAATGTCTAGCATGAGACGCCAGCAGAAGTCTTAGCCTTTTTGGTTAGGCCATTAAACCGCCCTGTCCGTGCGGTATACTTTGTACATGGGTACCTGACAGGGGTTCTGTCAGGGTACCAGAACTTTTCTAGTATATAGAAGCAGAAAGTGGATTGACAGCCCATCATTGTTGGCTCCATACATCTGTGATTATGCAAGTGCTTACCATCATAATATGTTCCATGATTATTGTGCCATTGACTGTGTCGTCCATAATACTATCGTATGTCGTACAATAAATGTAATGAAACGTCAGCAGCAGTTCCTTCCTTTACTGACCTCTGCATGTGGATGAGAATGGGTTCAGTGTAAAGCTGTTCAGATCCCAGTAACAACGCATTCGTCTACACACACATCCACCACATCATTACACACCCCACCAGTACTACTTTACAATATCTATGTATATATAGATGTAAGTTTTAAAGAATCTTGCTCAAACGTTCGCTTTCATACATACAAAAACTGAATCGAATAGGATTCTTTAGTTTTAAAACAACGTAGAGTTCTAACTTCAGTCTTGTACCACGTACCCAAAGCTTTGGGAATACACAATCTCCTCGCGCATATTAAGATGGACACGAGCAATTTAGGTTATATGCTCTCGAACTACTTGGTCTGGAAATTTTGAATCCGTTTGATGATGGGTGAATCTGCGAAACACTTGGCCTGGGAAACTAGTAACTCCTCTTCGACGGGTGTTCTGCGATACACTTGACCTTGGACAGTTTCTCTTATGCCGGTTGATCCAATTCCTAGCTTTGCAGTCTTCGTATTTTAAGTCCTGGTCTCTTAAGTTTTTCAGTCTCTATATTCATAAAGGCGGGCTTACTTTTAAGGTTTTAAGTTTCCCAAATACTTCGATCTATCACTTTTAATACAGGAATTCTAAGTCCGATGTCTCACTGGCTTCTAGGAGTCGCTAGTTTTAAGCGGCGAGGCTGTCTGCGTTCTGTGTCTCTGATTTCGCTAGATTATATTTCCAGTTTCCAGTTCAGATCACAAATGGTCTTTGCTCCGAGTTTCCCAATGAAATTCAATGTATATTCCGGCGTTCACTTCAAACCAATGGAATCTCTTTCGATTATGTGGGTCGGGTGTTTAATTCAAAAAATCCCCCACGCAATATTAAATTTAATATTCCAACGCGTGACTTCTTTCAAATCATGCGGTAATATTTCCGGTGACATCTTGTGCATTCTCACAAACAACAAATGACCATGTTTGCCTGGCATAATGCCTTCCGCCAAGATGTCTACCCAGACAGATTATCTGTAACAATCACCAGGGATTGTCTCACAAAAAGCGATAAACTCATCTACCCTCTGTGTAATCTGCCAGACAAACATACACCCACGTCGGCAATCCAGACAGACAATCTTGGGTTCTTTTTATGTCGATCGGCGAGACCGTGTTGTCACCCGGTTTTCACCTGGGTTCAAATGTTGGACGGACGCGTTTCAAAAGATGGTCAGACAGAGAGAACAGATAAGCGTATGACCGGTATAATTACCTGGTACTTTCGCATTTACCTTGCGGAACGTAAACAATTCTGCGTGTAAAGCAGATATGTCCGTAGGGAAGTAGAGTGTTAGAGACTTCACCTTACTAATCCAACATAGAGTAAAATAATGAAAAGACATGATTTATGCCAAATGGAAGCGATTTGCGAGAAAAATGAAGAACAAGAAATGATACTGTCGTGGGGCTGAAAGTGTGAGAGATCACGTATACACTGCTTAGACAGCGCAGACTACGCTGGCTTGGCAGGAAAGGGATGTTATCTGAGATAGACCTTGGATCTCGACACCTTTTTTGTGGTTTCCTACAGTTTGCATCTGAGAGTGAGAAAGTGGGAGCAGTGTGTGACCGGTCACAACAGACTTTATTCACATTTCATAAAGGAAAGGGAGCCGCGCTAGCGTAGTGGTTACCACACCGCGCTGGCGACCGGGTGACCCTGGATCAAACCTTGCCGAGGACATTTGAAGATTTTTCGTCGACCGGGAATCTGGACTGGATTAACTCGAGCCCTGGCGAGGACATGTGAAGAAGTGTCGTCGACCAGGGACTGGCAGATCTTGAGCCGACACAGCTCTAATGGGTACCTCCGAAATCGGAGAGTATCTGCCTGAATGGCGAGGGACACCTGTCTATGTGCAAGAAAAGGGATACTCATGTAAAATCAGTCTCAGGTTAGATATAATAACCTGAGATTTCGCCTCGAGTATTAGCGGGCGTACGAAAAAAAGGAGAAAAGAGAAATTGAACGTTTCATTAAATTGAAATATATATTTATACACACTCGGGCACGTATACGTACACACAGTTACAAGCACGTTTCATTGCACCTTGCAAAATGAAATACAAGGAGAGTACATTGCATAATACCTATAAATACTCAAACTTACACTTTCATTGGCACACATACACGCAAATACTACTGCATATACTCGTTCATCTACACATTTATACTTGCACCAATATTATAATGCTTACTTATTCAATTTCTCAAGATGAATGGAGCAAAATTAAATTTGGCCTCCTTTATGTTAAAGAATAGGATTGTCCCGGTTTGTAAAACATTCACAGTGAAAAATTGGGTACCTATCGCTCGCTCGCTCGCTCGCACGCACGCACGCACGCACGCACAAACGCACGCACAAACGCACGCACAAACGCACGCACAAACGCACGCACGCACGCACACACACACACACACACACTCACATACACAATTATGCACACTTAAAAGGATTTTCCACTGCCACAATTTAACGACCACTGCTTGAATGCATGGCGGTCGCGACTGTCTGCGTCCCTGTAATTACGGGTGCCGGATATCGTTGGTCGTAAATCTTAAACGTGTCACAGCGCTGCATAGATTAAAAACTGGGACTAACGGCCGGGGACAGCATTAATGTTTCTTGAGAATACTTTTTTTGTTGGACACCCACGGATTCTGCACCGTCTGCTGTTAACTTGTGTAAAATTATCGTATAAAAAGCTAACTTCTGCATCATACGTTTTTAAATAATAATAAAATAAATAAACTGCACATGTATATATGCATTAAAAATTTAAAAATAATAACAATGATAATAGATCCATAGACAATAAAATAATAATAATTTAAAGGCAAGCTTCTCTCTGCGGACATGACAAAAAGGAGGAAGAAACATTTTAAACACGCAAACACTCTCGCACGTGTATGTACTTAAGATTAAAATATTGGATGATGGAGTACCTCATCTTTAACGTTGTGTGTGTGTAGGGAGGAGGAAGGAGGATGAGGATGTGTGTTAAAGGGGGTGGGGAAGTTAGGAAAAGAAAGAAAGAAAGAAAAAAGACACATTTGTATATATACATATATATATATATATATATATATATATATTATATATATATATATATATATATATATATATATATATATATATATATATATATATATATATATATATATGTATATATATATATATATATATATATATATACATATATATACATATATATATATACATATATATATATATATATATATATATATATATATAAATATATATATTATATATATATATATATATATATATATATATATATATATATATATATATATATATATATCTTTTTCTTCTTCCTCATTCGCCCCGAAAAGGACGGTGGTTGCGTTGTGTCTATTTACGCCTAAGTTGTGATATCTGCACCTTTCGGTCGACACATCCGACTTCTGCACGGCATTTTTTGGGACCGGGTTTGCCTTTCGTCTTCGATCCGTACTCGCTCTGCCAGACTGCACTGCTGCAGACTGTTTCGAGGACCACCACGTGGAGGTGGAGTACGGTCTTGACCAGCTCTGGTACGCTGATCCTGATGCAAGCAGTCAAGCTATGGGTCGCTGACTGCATTTTCTATTGCTGCATCTTTGGGTCCCATATATATATATATATATATATATATATATATATATATATATATATATATATATCTTTGCCTTTTACACCATATTACAAACATCATTCGCATTATTAAAATACAAGGCTAACTTGAAATACAGATAAAAGTCATATACACTCGTACACACATATTCCTATCAAGGGTCTACTTTCATTAACATAATAATAAAACAGTCAATGTGTGATAAATACATTCATGATTAAAATGTTAGGCAATGTTGTGTGATTTTTTTTCTTCCCCTGAATTTAAATATATGAGCAGTACAATACCAGCTGATAAAATAATCAAGATCAATGTGTGTGTGTGCTATATGCTGCTTCCGGAATTATGTTTAACATGATTGCTTTGAAGATATCTGATTTTTGTGATGTTTGTGAATCGATGATTTTCTGTAGTAGTGTCATTGTAGGCGTGACTGTACTGCATTCTAAAAACAAATGATCTTCTGTTTCTTGGATGCTTTTCCTACATAGGTGAAATTTTGTTATTTGGTTGGATCTGTGTGCTTCTTGTTTTGGTGTGGGTGTCATGTTGTATATTAGTCTAAAAGTGACCTCTCTTGCTTTAGCAGTGATTTTTGGTTGTGTAAGTTAGTGAAGGTTTCGGTGTAATTTGTTATTGCATATTTCTGTCCTTTTTTAATCATTAAGTGTAATGGTGGTGCTTGGAGTTTAACTAAATGTTTATATATTGCATTTGTTTTCCGGTGAATTAATTTTTCATGTCCTTGGATGGCTTGGGTGCATTTCTTATAAAATGACGGCATAGAGCCGAAGTGATGGGGGATTGCATTGTTCAGTGGTCTCAGTTTGAAAAGTCTGAGTCCCGTGTAATAATGAGCTTGTGTGTGTCGTTCTGGGTGTTTGATGATGTGCCTGTGTGTTTAATTTGTGTGCCTAGATCTTTGTTTCTATGTCTTGAAGGGCAGTCCCTCCGTGTTTCTGTTCCTGTATAAGTGTCTTGTGTTTAATGCTGTAAATTGTGCGACCAAAAACGAATGTTCTGACCTGTTTGTTTAAATCTGTGATAGTCTGTTTTGGGGGGTTGAAAAAATGTGGTAATGTAAAGTAGCTTAGGGAAAATGTATGTATTTACAATTAAACTTCGTCCAAAAGTCTTTGTGGTTTTGTATTTGTATCTGTGCAGCATGTCTCATATTTTGGATGTTAGATTTTTCCATGTTTCTCTGTGTATGCGATTTGGGTGTGAGGGAAAGATTATGCCGTAGATTTTGATGTTGTTTGTTGGTGTTAGTTTAAAGGGCAGTCTGCTTTGTTCTTCCATTTGCCTATGCCCATTAATTGTTGATCTTTCAACATTTACTTTTGCTCCGCTACCTTTGCTAAAGTCTGTGAATGTGTTTAGGATAATTTCTATAGACTTTTTGTTTGGTGGGAAAAAGATGGTGTCGTCTGCATAGGCGAGCAACTTTTAATCACCTTTCCCTTGTATGAAAGTGCCCTTAATAGAGCTGTCTTTTCTGATGTTCTCTAGTAGTGGGTCTAGTGCAAGAACATACAGTAAAGGGGAGAGAGGGCATCTCTGCCTTACAGATCTTGTTAGCCTGAAGGTGTTAGTTAATGTATGATTTACTAACACTTTGCTCTCGGGCTTCATGTACAGAATATTAATCCATTGTCTGAAGTGTTCACCCATGTTGCAATGTAGTTATGTTTTGTGGAGGTATGAGTGTGATATTCTGTCAAAGGCTTTCTCCTGGTCAAGGGAAAGAATCGAAGACTGACAATCTTTCTGGTGTGTGTAGGTGATTATGTCTCTTATGAAATGTGCGTGTTGATGGATGTTTGTGTGTTGGATGCTTCACTGCTGGTTTTCGTGTATGAGGGTCGCCATGAATGGTTTTAGTTTGTTAGAGCTGTTGTTAAAATTTTATAATCTACATTTAAGAGTGATATTGGTCTGTAGTTTTAAAGGAGTATTTTGTCGGAGTTTGGTGTTGGTATTAGAGTGACGTAAGACATGTTTAGGCTTGGTGGTAGTTCCTTATTCTCAAAGGCTTCTTTGTATACTTGTAGTAAACGAGGCCCTAGGGTAGGAAAGAAGTGTTGGTAAAATTCTGTCGTAAGTCCGTCAGGTCCTGGTGATTTGTCTTTTTGCATTGCATTCACTGCGAGTGTAATGTCTGTTAGTGTCAGCTCAGTATCTAGTGTTTGTTTGTCTGCGTCAGATAATTTTTTTGTAAATTGCATAAATCTTTCCTGTATATATGGTTGAACATTTTCTTCTGTGTACAGGTTCGTATAGTAACTTTCGAAAGCCTGCACTATGTGTTGTGTTTCTGTCTGTGTGGTCCCTTTTAAATCAACTATTTGGCTTATCTGCCTGCAGCATTGTATATTTTGTTCTATCGCCATGTATTGTTTGCTGGGAGTCTCTTGTGTGATTGTGTTGAGTTTTGTCCGTAATAGGGCTCCTTGGAACCTGTGGTGTTTAAATTGTTCTAGTTCGTTTTATAGCGTGAGAATGGAGGGAGAGTTTTTGTCTGTTTGCTTTGTTAGTTGTACATGTATAGCTTTCTCTTTCAATGTCTCTTGTTGTATGCGGTGTCTGTTTATGATGGATGACATTAGCTGTGTACGTTCGCGTATGGTGCTTTTAAGTGTTTTCCGGTGTTCTTGAATATGTTCTATTGGTATGTCGTTTGTGTATGTAAGAATTAGTTTGGTCATGTGCTCTACGTATGTTTTGTTTTGGAGCAAAGTGTTGTTGAATTTCCAGTGTGGGGAACGTTTGGAATGCGTGCTTGCTTGTGTAGTGCTAATGGCCGCGAGTACTGCTTTGTGATGTGTGAACTTGAGAGCTTCTGGCAAGTGTTTTGCTTGAATTATGTGGTTTGTTGACGGCACATAGATTCTGTCTAATCGTGCAGCTCTGTTGTGTGCGTTGTGTGCATGCGTTGTTTCAATACTGTGGGGGTGTGTGTGTCTGTAGGCATCTAATAAGCTGTGCGTATCCATTATGGTTTTGTATTATGTCTAATTGGTGTGCGTCTTCTCTGTTTGCTCTCCTTACCTGTGTTCTAACTACGTCCATATGTCAAAACGCAGTTAAAATCGACTCCTAATATAATATTATGTCCTCTGTATGACTGAGTGAGCAAGTTGTCTATATTTTCGTAAAATTGTGGTTGGTGGTTGTAGTTTTTGCTGGAGCATTTATATTCAACACTGTGTGGTCTGGAGCCGAATTTGTTAAAATAACAGGCACACGACATTATCTTTTTTTTTTTCCTTGCGTCTGTTATTTTGCTGTAATACCCTGTTCAACCAAAACCCATTGAAGGGTTACAAACGGTTATATTGGGGTATATAGGGTGTTATCGTCTTCGCTGGTATCACGTTCCTAGTCCTGGAGATGACTGGTCCTGAAAAGGACCACTAGCTGCCTGTTTGGTTCCTACTCGTTGTTGTCTGTTTCGGCTGTGTGTTGTTCATGACTGTCCTTATTATATTTGGTAAGAGGTCCTTTAGGGTTTCGGTGATTATTTTGTCTTCCGCTTCTTTTCTTCTTTCTTGATTGCTTTTTGGAAGGCGTTCCTCTGCGATTTTGGTTATTATTTTATCTTTAGTTTCTTTGTTTTTTTTTCTCCACTTTGATTGCTTTTTGTAAGGATATCCTCGACGATCCTTCTCTCTGTTTAAATTCTTTTGATGATTTCTTCGTTCTCTTCCTTTAGCTATGCAAGTTTGGCGATGTCGACTTCTATTTCATGTTGAATGGATTTCATGTCCTGTAACATTGCCTGGGCGCTCTGTAAGGCTCCTATTGTTTCGTCTCTTATGGCATCTGAGTCTTCGTTGTGCTGCCTGTTCTTCTCGACTTTGAGTTTTTGTTTTATGTCTCGCACCTCTTTGGTTAATTTTACAAGCTGGGCTCTTGTGTGCTGTTCCTGTTTTGCCATGCCACTTGAAGCCACTCGGTGTCTTGCTTCTCTGAAGGAGATGTTTTTGGTTACAGATTCCTTCAGTATGGCCTTTGTTTCATAGAAGATCGGACAGCCACGGTATCTTGCTCCGTGGTTCCCGAGACAGTTCGCGCAGGTTCTGTTGGAGTTGCGCACTTTATAGTTGTTATCCTTTTTCGCATGAGGACATTCATTGTAAGAGTAACTTCCCGCACAGTACCGACAAACTGTCTCTCTCTTGCATGTTTTCCTAGAATGCGAAAATTGCTGGCAGTTTGAGCACTGCATAACAGGAGGAATGTACTCTTCTGTTTTTCAACATCTATCGTCTAGGTTAAGTTGACTTGGTCTTGAAGTCCCTTCTATAGTTAGGATAACTAGATTTGTGTCTTCTTGTCCCATGTCTTCAGTCTTTCAACCTGTGTTATTTTGATATTCTTGTTTTCTGTTTGCAGGCGGCTTTGACTTCTTGTGTAGATCTATTGTTGTCGACCCTCTTACAACTATCTTTTTGGTCTTCTTGTAGATCTCCACAGTAGCTTTAATCTGGTGGGGCAGCTGGACTTCTTTGTGTCCGGACTCTAGTTCGACCATCAGTTGATTTGTCTTCTCCGTGTTATTTAGAGCTATTATAACTCCGTTGTCGTGTCTTGAAACTCTAGTTATACTCCTCCTGCCCGTTATTGCCTCAAGGAGACCGATCACTTTATCGTCGGGTAGGGCCCTGAGCGAGGCCTCACTTCCCGACGTCTGAGTGATCTTAATGATCCTCTCCTGTATTGCCTCGTGAGAAACGGCCTTTCTTTGCTTGCGAAGCTGGCACGTTCCGCCTTCAGTCTCAGTTTGAGCGTGTGGTCTGCGGGACGGATTCACATTCTGGCTCGTCTGTATCTGGTCTAGTTTCACCGAAGTTGGCTGTCACTGCATGATGGAGACTCGACTATGACATCTCGTTTTGGCGGTGGATTGATTTTGTCGGGCTTCAAATCATTGTTACCCTCTGTCTTCGATGTTTTATGGCCGTGTTTTGCAGATGTTGCCTTGTCACTGCACAATGGAGCTACCGCCTCGACATCTTGCTTTATCGGTGATGTTACTTTGCCAGGCTTCGGAGACTGGTTGTTCTCTGCCTTTGAAGCTTTGGGTTGCTCATCGGTCGTGTCAATGGTTGCGTTGTTCGGTTTCTGAGAAGGACCGGCCGCGACGCTAGTAGTTGGAGTAATCGTGCTCTCCGGCTGACTCTCTTTGTTCTTTGCAGATTCTTGTTTGCTGACAAGTGTTTGAGGGCTTCTATAGATTTTCCTCTTTTTCGTTTGTGGTTTGGTACGAGCCATTTTAGTATATTGCTATCGTACAATGATCCGATAGGTGAACGCTACGTACGTCATGAAAAGGACGCTGGTTATAGTGCTGATCTCGAATTTGTTTTTTTTGTATTTTTTCCTCGCTTGAGGTCGCATATTTTTTCCTCGCATGAGGTCGCATTGTCCCCGCCCCAAACCCGGCCCTGGTCAAGACCACATGTCCCAACACAAGAAGACCCAATGACAAACTGTGTCACTGTAGTGATCCTCTGTGTTCTCACACAAGGGACCTAATGACACATGAATGTCACTGTACCGGTCCCTGCGTCTAGACACTTTTTTTTTTCCTCGCTTGAGGTAGCATATTTTTTCCTCGCATGAGGTCGCATTAGCCCCGCCCCAACCCGGCCCAGGTCAAGACCACATGTCCCAACACATTTTTTTTTCCTCGCTTGAGGTCGCATATTTTTTCCTCGCATGAGGTCGCATTGTCCCCGCCCCAAACCCGGCTCTGGTCAAGACCACATGTCCTAACACTAGAATACCCAATGACAAACTGTGTCACTGTAGTGATCTTCTGTGTTCTCACACAAGAGACCTAATGACACATGAATGTCACTGTACCGGTCCCCGTGTCTAGACACATGATCCTAGCCAAAGGCCGGATACTAGGCATTGGGTCTTCACAGCATTATTAGTGCTGTACATCGATTTTTTTTTCCTCGCTTGAGGTCGCATATTTTTTCCTCGCATGAGGTCGCATTAGCCCCGCCCAAACCCGGCCCTGGTCAAGACCACATGTCCCCACACAAGAAGACCCAATGACAAACTGTGTCACTGTAGTGGTCTTCTGTGTTCTCACACAAGAGACCTAATGACACATGAATGTCACTGTACCGGTCCCAGTGTCTAGACACATGATCCTAGCCAAAGGCCGGATACTAGGCATTGGGTCTTCACAGCATTATTAGTGCTGTACATCTGTAGTGGATTTGATGGTATTGTATGATGATGATATTACTAAGTGTGATGCATGAGGTCAGCTGTGAAGGCTCCTGATATAAAATGTAGCTGTGAATTGTCAGAAGGCCCTTCTTGCTACCACTACGACCTCACACCTATCTTTTTTTACTAATGAATGTGGCTACGTTAAATGTCTAGGGTAATGATATGTAATGTGTTGTGGTAGTTTACATACACACACACAGATATTTACTAAGTCTAATAATATTAATAAAATGTTATAATACACGGAACTAACTCAGTTGTGTAAAATTTTGATAGTAATTTTCTTACATTTATTTGTTCTGGACCAAGGTTTTATTTTGGCCAGAACATATGAAAGGTTTAGTAATTATTAAAGAAATGCATGAATATTACATAATAAATGCAAGGTGTGTACATATATATATATATATATATATATATATATATATATATATATATATATATATATATATATATATATATATATATATATATATATATATATATATTACTAGACTAGTTAATATTATTACTGTTTATAGTAGTAATCTATTTTGGGAGAACATTTAATGGATGTGTTGTTGGGGTGGCCTCATCACTCCCTGTCTATGGTGACTACACATTGTCCAGTTATTTGATGGAAATTTTATGGGTGTGTTAGGAAATAAGTTGAGTTGGTGAATTCTCAGCAGACCAGGCGCTCGCGTAACTTGAAGGTGTAGCTCTGGTGCTGAGATCTGGTGGCCCCACCTCTCCGTGCTTGGGGGCAATATCAGAAGTATGGTGGCCCCACCTCTCCGTGCTTGGGGGCAATATCAGAAGTCTGGTGACCCCACCTCTCCGTGCTTGGGGGCTATAATAGGCTGCTCTGACCAAATATTACTGCACGGGTCCACTCTGGTAATATTCAACAACTCATTTGACACCGCATTGGTGCCAACTGAAACTCACAGCTCTGCAATCAAAGTATTAGTCATGTGTCAGAATTCCATCCTCTAACCATTTCTGGACACAACACTACACAACAACAACATCACATAGACGGGTCAGATCTTTCTGACCAAACAACACATCTTACCAAGTTGGTTTCACATAGGCTAAGTTCTCCCAGACTACAGATTCTGAAATATGTTCATTAGTTTCCTGCCATAGAATAGGATAGGTGATATGTTTCACTGATCTCAACACTTGATCTGTCCTTCCTAATCCTTGCTGGAGTTTATGTATTTTATTTGTCTCTAGACCCTGAACTGGGGCGGGGGGTCTAGAGCGAATCCTTACTTGTTGTAAGGAACAGATTATGCTATTGCAGTATCAAATCACTCGAACCTTAAACAAATACTAAAATGTACAAAGAAATAATTTCAGTCTTACCAGAAATATGAATATAGAACACAGTTAAATAAATGCTAGCAAAACTCAGCTGAGCTGCTGGCCTTATGATGGCGTCCCTCTAAATACTTCAATAGCTTCAGGGAATTACACCACTTAATAATTCACTGTGTCTACCAGGACAACTTATACTGAATGGCACAAAATGCGCGTCTGAGCGCCGATAATATCTTCATCTATGGCCAATCACTGCCTTTTCTTTTTTCAAATTCAAATATCCTACCAAAAGTCATTTCAGTCAGACCTCAGTCAAGTATGCCTTATTGTCTGTTGGTCCGTCCGTCTCTACTTGCGTTTCACAAAAAAAACACACTTGTTTTTTGAACCAACCCTGCCTTCCCCTACACAATTTCGCCTTTAAAGTTATTTTTAGCCACAATTCACCATCCCACCCCGTCTCTTCATTCCAACTAGATTTTAGCACTTGCTTCTTCAAGGCCACACTTTTTTGAAAATTAGTGACAGGTTTTATTTCAATGCAGACGCTCGCTGATATGAACAACACAGTCTTTTGTCAATATCTTTCTTATTATCTGTCCGTCTGTATAAATGAAGGCATATTATTTCACTGCTCAAGATGGGCCATCCGGCCAGCTAGGTTTTATATTCCTAACATTATTATTAAGAAAAGTTACTTTTCAAATATTTTCTAGAATCTTCTGGAATTCATCACTGCATTCAAATAAACGGACTAAGTTATCGCAAAAGCGTCCAAGAAATGACTGTGGCGTATAATATCCAAGGTCCCTTTTGTCGATTTCTTTACTTTATTTCCTCGCTTGAGGTCGCATATTTTTTCCTCGCATGAGGTCGCATTGTCCCCGCCCAAACCCGGCTCTGGTCAAGACCACATGTCCCAACACTAGAAGACCCAGTGACAAAATGTGTCACCTAGTGATCCTCTGTGTTCTCACACAAGGGACCTAATGACACATGAATGTCACTGTACCGGTCCCTGTGTCTAGACACATGATCCTAGCCAAAAGGCCAGATATTAGGCCGTGGGGTTTTTGCAGCATTATTAGTGCTGTACATCGAATAGAAAGCTGAATGAGAGAAACCTGTAATTAAATATATTATCATTGACAGTAGCAGAGCAGATAAGTTTCCAGTACATCAACATGTGCATGTAGTGAATAATGTTTTAATATTTCTCAATAAAAAGTAAATAAAAACATTTATATATAGAATAAAACTATTTTTTTTAAAGTGCACATAACCAAAATAGTTCTTGTGTTATATATTTTGTACGTTAACCAGATGTATATAAAATAAAATGAGAATCTTTTATGTTTTTATTACTTGTGTCATAGTTAAATTGTTTCCCTTGAATCAAAAAAACATTGATGACGAATACGTTATCTCCCCTAACAAATCAATGGTGATGCGTAAAGAAATGTATGTACAGGGTGTTTATAAAGTCGCTGTGCAGTGAATTTGAAAAATATTTTAGAAATTACGTCACGAATGATGCAAATTTACGTCATGATATTCTGTGTTCCAATGCTGTGTTCCACAATTCCGTGTGCAGCATTACACAACAAGCCCCAATTGAAAACCACATTTCTAGTGACGTAGTCTCGCCCGGACGTAAATTTCACTGCACAGCAACTTTATAAACACTGTACATTTACAGTATTTTTAATTTTTTTTTTTTTTTTTTTTTTTTTTTTTTTTTTTTTTGGTAAAACTGTAGCCTCGTTTTGGCGAGGCACGTCCCGTTCAACCTAGTCGGTTATATTAGGGCGCCTGTCCAAATATAACAGACCCTTAGGTCTGAGACATTCCTATTCGTCACCTTAGTACCGCTTTGGCCCATCTCTATATTTTTGGAAAAAATTGACCTGAGGTCATACATTTAAATATCTTACACTTATCTCTTATAGGAGAACATATTTTCCTGAAAAATAATTTTGATTTAAACGTTTGTTGGCTTTTAATTATTCTTTCTCCACAAGGATCAATATCAATTATTATCCGAAGACATTTACGCTTTCATTCCGTCTCCCGACCCGCCAATCAAAATAGTCGTGGTCATCACGTGATTTTGTGAATCGATGTGGAGACGCGATGAAATGAGTTTGCAGCCTCAGGCTGTTTTAAAACTGATTCAAGAACCAAACGATGTTTCTGAAGAGCAAATATTTCTTGTGAAGCACTATAAAAAAAGTCCGTTCACCAATTGATGTTCAACTTTAAAATTTGTTTTCTAAAAAACTACCTGATGTAATGAATTCATATTTTGCGTGTAATATTATATTATCCATGACATTACAAATATGTTGTTGTGAAGTCAATATAAATTCTGCATTCTTCAAAACCGTAAATTCCTTTGATCTTTTCCGAATCTTACAAAGAGCGTGGCTTAAAAATTAAATTTTACAGTATACTACGTCATAAATGTCAAAAGTAGGATCAGAGGCGTATCCATGTCAGCTCACCGCATAGGAAACAGCTATAAGTAGTGAAAAATTTAAATCTGAAACGTGGGGGGGGGGGGGGGGGGGGGGGGGGGGGGGGGGGGGGGGGGGGGGGGGGGGGGGTGGGGGGGGGCGGGGGGGGGGGGGGGCGAGGGGGGGGGGGGGGGGGGGGGGGGGGGTGGGGGGGGGGGCGGGCGGGGGGGGGGGGGACCGGGAATGTATTCGAAACTATATTGTATACGGCACGGTAAATTTTACATGTATACCTGCACTATTTCTTCGTGTTTTGTTTTGAAAGGAGCATAATTACATTGTTTTATGTTTTTGATATCTCAGTTAAGTTACATTTATCTCAGTCTGTATCTGACGATTCCATTAGATTAAACAACTGTTAATGGCTGGATAAACTGTAATCCATCACGTTGCCAGTATTCTTCTTCTTCACGGAGCACATGATCCTGCCAGAAGTGTCTGTACAGCATTACAGTAAAACCTTCTTCATAGTTTTATAAATTTGCACTTCACTTCAAACTCATTAAATGAATGGTAATATTATTCTATTGTTCAGTAGAAAAAAAAATTATGTTTCAATATTAATACAATGTGCAGCTATAACTTTACAATAATTTCACAATTACCCACTCGACTTTTACTTAATGAGGTCGCACTATTTCAGCTTTCAACAGCAGAAAACTGTGGGTGCACGAAATGTCATGATTTTGGCTTATAAATATATATTTTTTTTCCATTAAAAAAACATTTATTGCCCGTGCAACACAAATGTACTGCTTGCATGCTACATTTTGGTACCGGTAGGGGAGTGTAATTTTAATATAACCTGAAGAAGAGAAATCTCAAACAAGATACATTTTCTGGAGGAGTAAAAAATGTTTTCATAACGTCATGTGAGCAATATAATACTACATGCAAAATATAAATTCATTACATCAGGTAGTTTTTTTTTTTAAACAAATTTCAAAAGTTGAATCATCATTGGTGAAGGACTATACAGTGAAAACAAACTTTTGTTCTAATTAAAATGTTCACCTTTTTATATATTACTCCAAAGGACAGTTCTTTCACTTATGCCCATGAACCAAATTTACAGTTTTTATTTTGTTTAAAAATGTTTTGTGTTGTTGCCGTTGGTAACCAAAAAAAAAAAAACATCCGCCAAATTGGATTTTTAACTATTCTTTTCAAGAGACCATTTCGTATGTTTTATGTGTCGTCTAAAGTTTATCAATTGCACTCACATGTTGTGACTGACAAATTACAACATTTGTTCAAAAGATTATTTTGATATGTTTAAAGTCTATTTTTAATGATAAAAAAAAACACCATATTTGTATTAAAAAAAAAATATTTAAAAAATATATAAAACTAAAATTAACCAAAATATCACAATTCTTTTCTGCACAAATAACGATATATGTACTACTTGCATGCCAAATTCTATAATGATCTGTCAGATAGGTTGTTAGAGTTGTAATTTTCTGTTAATACAAAGTTATTTTTTTAAGAAAAAATGAATTTTACTCACTGAGTGCCTTTGTCTTGTCCACTATATTCCATTCTAGAGGGGCTGAATGTGGTTTTAAATTGTTTAGCACTGTATGCTGCACCTTCTTCAGCTTCATGCAGCTCCTCCTCTCGCCTTTGTCTTGCCTAAAATTTTTTTCTTGTTACAAGTTTGTCAGTCTCATATTTCGGGCTGTTGGCCAGACGTTTCTTAATCGCACCCTGTCCAAGGGCGTTTAGAGAGTTTGTTCCAGATGCTAAGCCATTACAGGCTTTTTTATTTCTGCACTGGCTGATATGGGGACCTAAGTTTGAACTCTCCAATTGGCCACAAGGACTTTTGAATTTGACATTAATCCACGCAACATATGGACCCCTGCATACACAGATGGATCAGCAACAAAAGCAACAGAAAATGGAGGTGGGGGGTGTCTTTCTGACCTTCAAAAACAAAGCACTGGTGCAGAAAAAAGGCCTGTCAGTGGCGACAGGACGATTCTCCAGCAACTTTCAGAGCAGAGGCAGAGGCCTTGAAAACTGCAGCAGAGGTTATATTGACAGAAGAAGAAACGGCAGAGAGACAAGTTGCTTTCTTTACTGATGCACAGTCAGTAATTGCAACGTTGAAAAGCCAAAATAATACAGACCTGGATGATCTCAGAGTAGTGCTCCACAAACTTTGTCAACGAGTCAAATGTGTTGTGATCCAGTGGATCCCATCTCATTGTAACATCGCCGGCAATGAAGAGGCTGACAGAATGGCAACAGAAGGTTCACATCTACCTCAGCCTGATGCAAGCATAACTTTTGAGGAGGCAAAGAGTTTTATCAGAATCAGATACAGAAACAAATGGAAATGTAGAACATCCAGTGGCACACACAGAATGATGCTTACTACCCAGCTTACACAGAAGAGAACAAGTGGTAATCTTCAGACTCCGCACTGGCCACAACAGATTGAGATACCATCTATTCAACAAGCTAAAGATAGGAACTACCGATCAGTGTAACTGTGGCACTGATAAAATGACTGCTGAACATCTGCTTCAAAGTTGCCCCTTATATGTGGTACAGAGAAAGTGCATATGGCCGACGCCAGCTCCTTTCGTGGAAAAGCTTTACGGGGATTCAAATAGCCTCAAACGGACTACTGCTTTCTTTGAGAACATTCAAGTGGACGTCTGAGAGTGTACGAAGAAGAAGAAGAAGAATATTTTTTTTTTTTAATTCACATTCCGTGGAAATTTACAATGACATATGCATTGAAACATTAACAATAATAGCATTCATATAAGTATAAACATGAAAATACAGTGAGCAGCTGTATCCAACAACAACAACAAAAAAAAGACCTTCCACTCCTTGCACACACTCATTTACACACTCTTTCTTGTACTCTAAATATACATTGCACATTTTTGTTGTTGTAATCATAGTATTTATTTACTATGTAGATATATTTGTGACGGAATATCTGTCTCTGTCCTTTTGTGTGATCTCTCACACCTCCAGCCCTACGGCAGTATCATTTTTTTCCTTCATTTTTCTCTCGGTTCGCTTTTATTTGGCATTTCATTTTTCCCTTTATAGATTTTACTCTTTATGCTGGACATAGCATGGGAAAGTCTCAGACTGTCAGCGACATATTTTACGTATAATCTGTCTGACCATCTTTTCAAGCGACGGTTTTTTTATTTTTTTTTATTTTTTTTTATTTTAACATTTTTATTCACATCCCGTGTAAATTTACAAACAAAGCCCTTTGCATTGAAACATTGACAATTTAGTATGAAAATAAGTATAAAAAAATGAAAATGCAATGAGGGCAGCTGTTTAGGAAAAAACAAAGAAAAAAAAAAACCTTTCATTCCTTGCACACAGGTCATTTACCCACTATTGTATCATAAAAGTTATTACATTGAAAATTTTGTAATTTGTTGTTGAGGGTTGAAAAACAAACCCTTATTTTCAACCGCATATTTTCCCGACATCCCATGATGGCGGTCGTTGTCATAGTCCCCAGTCCCCATACTTAAAGGTTCCGGATTTCATTTGGTTGGTCGTTAAACTTCATCGTGCCACAAACCGTATCCATAGATACACCGTCAACAAAAATGTCCCGTGTTCCGATTTCCCTGCCACGATTTAACGACTACTGTTTGAATGCTTGGCGGTCGCTCTGTCCCAAGCCCTTAATTGTGGATGCCGGACATCGCTATCGTAAATCTTCAACGTGTCACAGTACCCTATGTAGAAACTGGGGCGAACGGATAACATTAAAGTTTCCTAAAAACATTTTTTTTGTTCCTCTCTGTGGGACAACCCCACGCATTCTGACCTGTGCAAAATTATGCCTAATAAAAAGCTAAACTTCTGCATCATCCGTTTTTAAATAATAACAAAATAAATAAAATACTCATGTATATATGCATGTCGAAATTGTCCTATAAAAACTCTTACTTTTGCTTCAATTACGTCCTTAATCAAAATAATAATAATTAATAAATACAAAATAAATAGACTTACACATGGTACATATGCATTTTAAAATGTAAACATAATAATGACAATTACAATAATAATAATGATAATAGATACTATAGAAAATAAAATAATAAATAATTTTAAAGGCAGGGCTTCTCGAAAAGAAATCTAAAAAAATGCGGACATGACAAAAATAGGGAGGATGAAAATTTTTTTACAACATGAACAAAGTTTGCACACCACACTCCTCTCACAAGTATGTACTTAAGATGAAAACATTGGGTGATGGAGTCCCTCACCTCTAACGCTGTGTGTGTAGGGAAGGAGGAAGGAGGATGAGGATATTTGTAATAAAGGGAGTTGGGGCAGGCGGTAGGGAAAAAAAACACAGGTGGTGAAATAACACGTAAATGGCAATGAGGTTTGGGGTGGTGGAAGGGAGCGGTTATAGGGAAAAAGCCTTTTACTCAACCTTAAGGCTAGATTTAATGTAAGGTTACATGTAGCTGGGGATAGTGTACCTTAAATAACAAAATCGTCCTCGTGTAGAAACAAATTATTATACATCTTATTCCTTATACATTTGTACACACATACTTATTGAATCCGACAATTCAACTTTAAATCTCAAAACTATATATAAAATAAAAAATATACCCAATTTACTACTTTTCTAGACAATTCCTATACACATCCTACTCTCTAATTACAAAATACATTAAATTAAAATTATTATATATACCCTGACATACAATACCTCTTAACATATCATTATAACAAATACCACCATAATCTCCCAATATAACCTCACAAACAATACCTAAATCCATTCACAATATCAACTTAAAACTAATAACCAACATTTATAATCACAAATATAAATATTAATTATACCATAAACAATAATACCCCTACTAAATTCTAACACTTATAAAAAAAAAATAAAATTATATAAACAACCAATCAAAACCAATACTATTCCAAACAACAAAAACATCCACAACACTTAAA